>PVKE010001163.1:0-107882 GCA_004027555.1 Craseonycteris thonglongyai | reverse complement strand
TTTTTTAATTTATTGTTAAATTTGATGAGGTTACATTGGTTGGTAATAATTAGACAGTTTACAGATGTACAAGTCCACATCACATCATTCATGCATCGTATTATGTGCCCATCACTCAGTATCAGTTCCCCTTCCATCACCTTATATCTAGTGCCCACTCCCACCTCCCCCCACAACTGTCCCCCCCCTATCCTGGTAACCATCAAACCATTGAGTGTGTCCATAATGCTGGTGACCTCTCCTACCCCCCTCCCTCTCTCCCTCCCCCCTCCTCCCCCTTCCTCTGTCCGGCAATCACCAAGCTTTTATAGGCTATCTTGATATAAATTCTGAAATTCTTTGCCAGCTATAGCTCAAGGTCTCTTGATGAGATGAGTAAAACAGCTCTAACCAGGATCAAATAAAACATGTCGGCCACAAATATTTTAAAATTTTGTTTTAAATGCAATTTTGCTTGCTCACAACTTAATGGCCCCACTAACATGAAATTAATAGATATTAAATGGAAATTACAGAAACCATTGTTTTGATTTCTTCATTCTTTCACAATGATCTATAAGAAATTCTGTAACCTTGATTTTAGAAATGTACAACTTAAGACTTGTCTAGCACGCACAACCACAGATGATAGGATCTGATGCTTTTTACAGCTCACAGAAGCTTACACTTGAGTGACACAGGGGCCACTGGTGTGCATCTTCAAAGGCAAACCAACCATCAGCATAATGCAGTTTCTACTAAACCTAAAAATTGGTGGCACCTTTGAATCAGCCTGTTTTCAAAAGGTGTATGTTTGTGCACAGGCTCATATATAAAAATCCTGGACCGCTATGCGGCAAAATGTTACCAGTACTTATTTTTGTGCTTACCTTTACCGTTTAACTTTGTAACTGTGTGCCCATACTGCGTGAGTAATGATATAATTTATGTTTTCCATGCTTCCGTGTTTAACCTTCTGTTCTTCCTGTGCAATCTCAGATATAACCCTCACTCCTAAACGTTGTGGAAGTGTCAGGCATTGCCTCCCTCCTCACTTTCCAATGACTCTTCCCTCCCTCAGCAGCCTGTCCGGGCTTGTTCCTGCAGCCTTAGGGCAGCAGCCCCACTGCATCTCTCCTTTCATCAGCTCGCTCAGTGCCCATCCTCAGCATCTGTTTTGTCTCCACATCTCAGAATGGAGCTCTCTGTGCCTTCCTTACTGTAAGGCAGCCCAAACTGAGGTCTTCTTAGGAGCGGCCTGAGTATGCATGTTTTCTCCTTTAGATGGTAAGTTTGGGCTGATAAAGTCTTATTAAGTATAGTAGTTCCTGATCTGTGATGGAAGAAATTTGGGCAACTTCAGAGAGTAAGTAAAGCCTGTGACTTAAGGAAAAGCCCCCAAGGTCACATCACTAGGCAGTCAGGTGAAGAGCCCCGACTCCAGCTCAAGTGTTCGACCCTCTAGACCGGGGGTGGCGAACTGATGGCACGTGTGCCCAGAGTCGCACGAGGAGCAATTATTTCAGCACGCAGAGCTGTGAATACCATTTAAAAATTATTGTTTACGCTCTTATAGACATAAAAATAATCGATACCTCTATCTCACTCGATGGGTTGGCACGCGAGTCAAGCGAGTATACTCTTATTTCATAAACGTTGGCACTCAATCGCCAAAGGGTTCGCCACCCCTGGTCTAGACCATGACCATGGACGTGAAGCCTGGTGGAAGGGCAGTCTCCATGACATACTCCTGGCTTATTTACAGGAACAGGAAGCACGACGAATCATATGTCATGCAGTCTATGTAGTTGCTCAAGTTCCTCATCTTAAAGGACTTGCTGTATGACAGCTAATAGTCAGGTTAGATGACGCATAAAGATTGTTTACAGTGTTTTTTAAAAAAATGCACTGGGACTTTCATACAAATTTCTACATTCCTGAAAGCCTTTTATTTCCTCATCTTTCTCTTTCTGCCCATATATGCAGGCAAGTTGCTGCTTTCCTACTGTCTGCACAGAAACAGGGTCTGTTTGAGAGCAAGTTCAGAGAGATATCTAAAGGCAAAGGGTCACAGTTGAGAGGACTCAAGTAGATCAGCGAAGTGGAAGCCAGTGGTACAATGTCATTACTCTTAGAATTAAGAGAACAAGAAGAAGCTGGTGTTGGTTCACGATGAGCTGCTAAAAGTAATCACTGCTGAGGGTAGAGCTGTACATTCATGGACTTACTCTTATGACTGTAGTACTACCTGCTTAATAACTTCCTCTTAATGAGCTCTGAGATAGAAGTGCATGCCCTTGGTAGCAGGTGTGCATCACATAATAGATGTTGAGTAAACTTTCATGTGAAAATAAAAACAGATATGGACCTAGAATATTTAATCACCTAATTTTATTTAATTAATTAATTTATTTATTTGAGAGAAGGTGAGAGAGAGAGAGAAATGGGGAGGGCCCAGAGCAGTTGTACATAAATGTATATCATTAGTTGTGACAGGGTTTCATTCCACACAGACGGATATAGGGCAGTGTGGGGTGGGAACCAAACCCGGGACCTCTCACATGGGAGGTGAGAACCTTTGCCACCGAGCCATCCTGCTGGTTAGTAGTTGCACTGCAGTTCAGCATATGGGCTTGCACGGGCCAGGTCAGGAATTGAACCCTGGACCTTGCAATTGCAAGGCAAGTGCTCAACCACTGAGCTCTCCCAGCATCCTCATTAATCACATATTTTTAAAAATTCCAGCAGTAAAGTAAACCAACTACAGCAGAGAAAGGGTTAGAAAAGGAGAAACTATTAATATAAGGAAACTGAGCTACAGACAAGTCTGAACCATTTTAGAAATGGCTCATGATTGTCAATATCCATTAAGTTCTACTTAGATTTTTCTTCTGTTTTTTTCTTGTTCATCATCCACATCCCTTAGGCAACAATAGCAACTGAATGTATTTTGTTATTGAAGCTGCAACATGCACAGAAAAACAAAACATGGGAAATCACACTAATGACATAATTTGGGGAATTATTTACTCTAAATATAATGTGAACTGTTTCACAAGCTTGGAAACAGTTCACAGCATTATATTTACCCTTTGGAAAAAAATATCTATAATACTGACTTGATTGTGTAAAAGTTCTTCCATCCCTCCTCTTACATGGCAAAACTTCCTCCTTCCTCCTTGGAAGTAGAAAGAATATGGTTCTTACCTTTTGTAAAGAGTTGAGATTACCTCCAGAGAAAAGGAGAACAATGAATAGAGTCACATTCTTGAACCATGGTTCAAGGAAATCATTTGCCCTTAAACTGTTTCCTTGTTTTAAGTAAGAACCTCTGATTTATTACTTATAAGGCACAGAAGTAAGTTGTTACTGCTTCACTTTGAACATAAGATTTATTGTACTGACAGTCATAAACAAGACTAGCAGGAGACATCAAAATAACGATTAGCTCTGTAAACAGATATGTAGAGATTATTTGTTGTTTTTCCCTGCTGTGGTCATGAGCTAGAGTTTGCTTACTTGTAAAAATCACAGTGTGTGTTGTGTTAATGAAGACTGTTCCAAACAGCATGTTGGGTCAACTCTCACAACACCGCTGTCGGAAGAGATAGTCATGCACACTCTCACTGATGAATAAAGTCATTCCCGGGGAGGGTAAGCAAGGAGTGGAGAGAGGAGTTCAGCTTGTCATCCTGACTCCTCCAACTGCAGGCTTCTCCCGCGTCCTCTTCCTCTCCTCCTTTTCGAAGTTTTGTTTCCTTCCTCTCAACACTTGTCATTTCCAGTTCTGAGGCAACGTGCTGGTACAGACACGCTCACACGGTGCATGATGGGCTGCTGGTTGGGAGCAGCTCTGGGACAGGTGCTCTGATCGGTCAGCCTTCTGGGTGCTGCACAGCCTTTCCGCCCCTGCCTGAGGGAGCCTCACCTTCACCTCTCCGCTCCCCTCCCCTTTCTCTCTGCTGGCACTGGGAACACACCCGAGAAGTCCTTGCGGACATATGGTTTTCAGTATGCCCTATTAAAATACTTTTTTTTTATTTCTAAAGAACACATAAAATGTACCCTTTTAACCATTTTGCGTGTACAGTAATGCCAGCTATTCACATTGTTGTGTAACAGGTCTCTTCTCCTTTCCTTCTTGCAAAACTGAAACCCCATACCTGTCTGACAACTCCTTGTTTCACCCTCCTGCTTTCTGGTGCTGTGATTTCTACTGCTCTTGCTGTCACCAATGAGTGGAAGCACAGTATTTGTTCCTTTTGTGACTGGCTTGTTTAGCTCAGAATAATGCCCCCAAGGTTCAGATATGTAGCATGTGATAGAATTTCCTTCTTCTTCTTCTTTAGGATTTATTTTATTGTTTGAGAGGTGTGTGTGTGTGTGTGTGTGTGTGTGTGTGTGTGAGAGAGAGAGAGAGAGAGAGAGAGAGAGAGAGAGAGGTGGGGGGAGGGCCCAGAGCCGTCTCCATAGTTGTTCATCATCAGTTGTTCATCATCAGTTGTTCATCATTAGTTGTTCATCATTAGTTGTTCATCTTTAGTTGTAACATCATTTCATTCCACACCGGTGGATGTGGGACCAGAATTTCCTTCTTTTTTTAAGGATGAATAACATTCCATTGTGTGTATATCAATGGTGGACATTTGGCTGTTTCCACCTCTTGGCTATTGTGAATAAAGCTGGTGAACTTGGATGTGTAAATATCTGTTTGAGATCCTGTTTTAAATTCTTTTTGGTATATACCCAGAAGTGGGATTGCTGGATCGCATGGCAGTTCTGCCTTTAGTTTTTTGAGGAACCTCCACAGTGTTTTCCATAGTTGGCTGCACCATTTTACAGTCCCACCAGCAGTGTGCAAGGGTTCAGTTTTCCTACTTCCTTGCCAGTACTCACTATATATATATTTTTTTCAATAGTGGCTCATTGTGGTGTGTGTGTGTGTTGGTTTGTTCGTTTGTTTTGCATTTCTCTAATGATTGGTGAGTATGGCCTTTTAAAAAAATGAAAAGACTTTATTTTTACAATTTAGCATATACTATGTGCTAGGCACTGTGTTAAGTGGTATTATCCTTACTGTGCACATGAGGAAACTTGAGAATCAGCATTTATGTAATTTTCCTAAGGACAGAGCTGCTTAATGGTGAAGCCAGAATTCAGGTGTGACACCAGAGCTCATCAGAACTCCTGAGCTCTTCCCTCCCTGCCTTTTGCCGGACCCGTTCTTCCCCCCAGCAGTGCTGGGTGACTAACCTACGGTCATAAAGAAGGGAAAAGGAAAGTCACGTTGGTTCAGTGCCCACCGTGCTGCGCGCATTGCTCAATGCTTTCAGGGGTGTAGTGTGATGTGTTTTGGAGGGAAGTGAAAAAGGAAGTGCTTGCATTTTATATACATGAGCAGTTACTCCGTTGGCATGGTTAGCATTCTAGGCCGAGCAGTGCAGTGGGAAGAAAATTGAGTGTGGATTTCTTTTAGACATAGAGTTTTTATAAACTGGAAGATTGGTTGTTTTTCGTTTGTTGTTTTGTATTTTATTGGTGAATGTAGCATCCAGAGAAATCGCAGTTCCAGTTAAGGAGTTGAATGACGCAATGTAGAGAGGGAGGGTCACCAGCAGGAAGTGGGCACGCAGTGACAAGCCACAGGAAGGAAGGGCTGAGCGGGACAGGAGGAAGGAGAAGTCAGACAGCACATGAGCACAGGGCTCCCCCGGCCCACTCTCTGCACCTGCTCTTCGTTCCCCTTGAGAGTCTTAGTGTGTAAGACTCTTCCAACTGCTCCCACAACCCAGCGCCTTGTCTTCCTGCTAAGCACTCCATGTCAGGGATCGGAGCTGAGTGTGACATTCAAGAGGACCCTAACCCAGGACAACAGGGCCATGTGCAGAAAACATGATTCTTGAGCGTCTGTGGGGAACCCCCAATGCCGAAAGTCTTCAGCCCAGTCTTCATTTGGTCATGGGAAGCATCCAGAGAATGAGAAACAACACTAATTTTATTATCTCTGTCCTACATTAAAGGAATAGTAATTCCCACCCCCCCAGTTATCTGGGTCAAAATAGCTTGGGATAGATTACTGCATATTTCAATGATAGAGCACCAATTATAAACAAAAACTTCTTCAAGTAAGAGTGTAAGTCTCCCAATAACTTACATAAGAGGAACTAAAAATGACTGTTGGTGTTTGTGATATTCTTCGAGAGCTGCCAGTGATGCAGGAGCCAAACAGCTAGTTGTGTCTGCAGCCAGAGGCGCTGCTCTCGGTACCATGAGGGGCGCCATCACCAGTTCGGAGATGTAGTGTGTCCTGGGGTTCAGTGAAAATCCCCAGGCCAGGAACAGCATGCCATGCCATCTCAGAGCTTATCAGTTTTATAGATTGAGAGTCGCTGAACTGAAATGAAGCTACTGAGTATACTGAACGCTGCCCAGACACCATGTCGCAGCGTCTGGACCCAGCCACTGGTGACAATAACACACAGGCGTATCATTGCATTTCACCTTCTCTCCTTACATACGCATCCTCTCGTTTTGCTTTCCTTTTCCACTCTATGTGACTTATTTCCTTTTCTTCAAACTCTATTAATAGTTCAACCTTTCTTAATCAAGTTTCTGAATGAAACTGCATGTTTTCATTTCAAGGAAAACGCTTATGATGGTGAATAAGAGTGCAGTGCAGGAAAACAAAATGAGAGGTATAACTCCTTTAAGTAATTAGCACTTTTATCTACTGTTTAGACTTCGTTCTTAGTTTTTACCAGGAAGATTATATAGTTACTGAATCCTGCAAAGCACCTCATAGGACAGCCATGGGCTCTGTTGATATTTCAGTGATGAGACATAACAGTTAAATCTAAAATGTAAAGTGTGTGGCAAAGAGAGTAACTGATTTTCACATGAAAATATTTCTAATGAGGAATTTCAGTAAGATTTTTTTATAAGTGAATTCCAGTTAACAAAAAGTTGTTCCTATGAAAATTAGTGCTATTGGTATTTCTAGTTTACAAATGAGGGAACAGGTTGAGTGAGGTTAAAAGTCATGTTTAAGGGCATTTGGTTCGTTAGTAACTAAATGGGATGTGGGTCAGCATTGTCATAGTCCAAAGTCTGTTTGCAATACTGCACTCAACATACTGCATTATTAGTGCTACGTTGCATCGATTTTATTTTTGTTTACATATTTTGTTAGACATATTTCTCAGTGCTTTATGTGGATATCATTTTTATGAACTCTATAGTTCTCCATGAAGTTGTTGCATGTTTTGCTTTTACTCTTGAAAATAAAAGTACAGTTGACATTGTCACAACGTATATTTTTATTTCTGTTAAATTTTATTCTTAGGATAAATTCCTAGATACTGTAGACTCTCTGTTAACGAACTCAAACAGCCGGCAACACGTTTTTTGCCAGTTGCTTGAGAGAAGTTCGGTTGCTTGAGAGTGCCGATTGCTTGCGTTCCAGTCAATGGAAAGTCTGCATACATTTATCCGCCATCTACCAATCCCTTTGGGTGCTGGTTAACTGAGAGTCTTAAGTGTTGAGTAAAGAAGACTTTTTAAAAAAGTAGTCTTTGCTTCTCATAAGTTGTTTCAAAAAATTTAACAAGAAATCATCATAAATATATATTAGAGGCATTTCCAGGTAATGCACATTTCATTTATTCTGATTGGCTTGGTCGTTCAGGCTCTGTGACCCTAAGTACATCATCCTATAGTGTGTCCCAAAATTCACACAAGATTTGAATTTTGTGTCATTTGTGAGGTAAAGTGTTGCCGACGAAAAAAAAAAAGACAGCGTGGCAGCTGACAGTTCAGGGTTATTAAAAGTGGGTGCTACACGAAAGAACAACGTATTTTCACTGTTGAGCAATGACAATTTACAATTTTTAATTATAAACCTGTTTTCTATCAAAATTACTTATTGCGTGAATTTTGGGACACCCTTTATAATTGAGAGCCTGACAGAGAACCGTCAGCTGAGGAAATGACAGTGACCGAGTGGAAAGGTGTCCCCCACCCCCCCAAAGACGCATCACAGCTGCCATGCCCAAGACAGCACAGCATGCACTTAGTGTGATGCACACAGAACTGTAAGCTCATCGGTCTAAAATTTCCAGGATTTCACAATGAATTCACTCACCGTGAATACAGTCATGCTTGCTATTCTAAGATCCTTTCTTTTGTAACATACTTGTAGTTCCTCATGACTTTTATATCTTATCAACTCAGCCTTTAAGATTTCTCTCTGGAAAAGCCTTTAAACTAATCTCATTTCCCCTGACCATGAACACTCCTCAGCTTACTCACTTTCATGAGTTATTCATTTTCCAACAGATAATTGCCAGGTCTCCTAGAGCTGCAGAGTGTTTAAGAGACAGATAGGGTCTCTTTTTCCACAGAGCCCATTGTATTGTTGGAGGAGCAGCTATACAAAGCAAACAAACATTTGTAGGTTTAATAAATCCTATGAGACAATAAAGCAAGGCAGTGGGCTGGGGAAGAGGGCTTGTGTGCTAACGAGAGAGTTCTCAGCATTTGAGCTGAGACGTGAACACCGAGGATTGAATAGTCCAGGGCAGGCAAGTGCAGATACCTGGGGAAGAGGCCCGGGCTGTGGAACAGACAGACGTACAAACAGAGGGCCGCAGGGGCTGGGTTAGTGTGTGCGGCAGACGAGCCTGTAGAAACTCAGGGCACGATCAATTTGGTCATTGTGGGTCAGACTAGGAAATTTGTATTATACGAGGGCTGTCTGGGAAAATTCAGCCATAAATGCCTTTACTTTTCATAGTACGTGGCTGGACACTTTCCAGACAGCCCTCATATTTTGTTTGCAAGGGGAACGTGCCTTTGCAGGTTGTTGAATAGGAGAGTGAGCTGATGGGCTTCACTTGCCCAAAGTCAGTCTCCACTCCATCCTGTGCTGACATGTATTAAACGCTGGACAACTCGGCACAGATTATCCATCTTTGCCCAGTATCTTCTCCTATGTATTCTCCCCTTAACTTTCCTTTTCCCGACTTCCCTGACCACAAGAGAACTTCCTATTCTTTAAAACTCAGCTAAAGCATCAGTGCTTTGGAAGCCCCCAATCAGCCGAGCCAAGGGCAGTGCCGCCTCTGTGCAGCTGTTGGGCCTGTGTCATCCTGCTGCATTGGCCGTGCCTTACCGTTACCCTGGTTATGTGGTGTCTCTCCCTATGTGCTGTGCTTAGCAAGGCCGGTTTCTTTTTCTCATGTCATCTCTGTGTGAGGTGCTCTGCACATATTCTGTTCCAACTGAACTTCCTTTCACAGGCAGTTATTGCATTACTTTCATCCGACTTTGAAGTCAGGTCTGGAGAGGGAGGCCTCTAGATGTTCCTGGACCTTCCCAAGCGAGCTCTGCACCTTCACACTGTTATAGCCTCGCTCCTGATGATTCTTATTTTGCACTATTAAACCTGTTTTTATTATTAGGCATGAGTTCTTTGAGGACAGAATTGAGTCTTATCTCGGAAACCTGGTCCCTGTCACTGTGTCTGATACATGGCACATACCAGGTGAGATAGTTAAGAGTTGGACATTCTTTTTTGTTGTTTTAAAGATTTATTTTATTGTTTTGACAGAGAGACAGAGACAGAGAGAAGGGGGAGGGCCCAGAGCAGTCTCCACAGTCATACGTCATCATTTTTCAACATGGTTTCATTCCACAGGTTCACACAGGTGGGAAGGGGCTGTGCAGGGTGGGAACCAGGCCAGGGGCCTTCCACATGGGAGGCACACCCCCGGGAGCTGGGGGCTGAACCAGGGGCCTCTCACATGGGAGGCACACCCCATTTCAGCATATGGATCCACATGGGCCAGGGCGGGACTTGATCCTTAGTCCCCAGAACTGCAAAGTAAGCGCTCAACCTGCCAAGCCATCCTGGCTTCCCCAGGAGTTGGAACATTCATTCTTAAAGCAAAGGTTTCTGGTGTTTTTCACAGATAGGTATATCAGGAGAAATGATATTAAAACCTTCCATTTATAGTGTTCCCAAGGAACAACTATTTTTCAATCAGAAAGTATGTTTTTATCTTTGCAATGATTCATTGAAATAAATCTTCATATGGGAAAAGGTGGATAGGATGGAAACTTTAGTCTTGTACATTAGAAAACAACTAATAACCTCTTTAATAGTTGTTAAGAGCAGTCTCTGTGTGTTTTGCTTAGTTGGCAATGTTTTGGTATGATGCTCACATGTGAATGCGTAGAGTCTTCCTGGCTGTGGAGCTAGTTCATCCTGACATGTGGGATGCAAGGAGGACCAGAGACTCAAATGAAGGTTAGGCTGTTTTTGATCAGATGGACAGCAGTAGTGGGAAATGAATGTACCGTCCCCTTTTGTGGTTAGAAGAGTCAGCATGCATGGCCCTCTGGGCACAGGGGGAGGTCCGCATCCCTGAGCCCACTTCCCTCCTCCATCTCAGATTCCTAAAGCAAGAAAGAGCAGGAGCAACCAGAAAGGAAGGGCCTTGCCACCGTGATCAGTGCACAGGCAGGGATGACTGGCTTTCAGTCACAGTCACGCAGGCATCGCCTGCTGGATGGAATGAAGGTCACAGACTCAAAACTCTTGCCGCCCTAAAAGGAGCTCATGAAGCTCAGAGGCGGCCTTGCTTCCTGACTGCCCGTCAAGGGGCAGAGGGCAGCAGACGCGAGGGAGGCATGTGTTGGTTCATATCCACATCCTGCTTGTCTGGTCAGTGTTTGGCTTAGGGTCTTTTGTAGATTAAAAAGCTGTAAGATGCTGCTGTCCTTTGGGACTCGGCAACACATAGGCCCCTGTACTCCTTGTATTAACTCTGGGTGAGATGTGAGGCATTCTCCAGTAAATGAGTATGTGAGAGGACAAGGAGGACTTGTTGCCAGTGACAGCTTTTGTAAGATCCTCCTTGGATTTACTCCCATTGATAAGAAGAGCGGGGACAGAGTGAACACTGGGCCTTGGGCCTTGTGTTGAGCCTGGAAAGTAGGTGTGAAGAGAGGCTTTACCTGTCATCGGCTAGACGCTCTGCAAACACAGCAGCAGCATGTCTAATGTCAACATGGCAAGAAAGAGGAATTCAAGACATATAACAAGGTACTTTTTCTTGATTATGCCAGAAACTCAAAGACCACACAAGAGAAAGACAGCAGGACGGGAAATCCCCATTGTGTTTCGTCACTTGGAGCGACCAGAGGAGGTGGGAGGAGAGTGGACAGAACCACAGTGGCCAGCTGATGTCTAACAGCCACTAAACGAAACTTCCAAGAGAAAGTGAGAAGCTGGAGCGAAACCACGTCTTCCCTGGACAGCAGCAGACCTCGGTCACAAGGGGAGGCGAGGAGCTGGAGTGGGGGGACAGGAGTGTGGTCCCGAGCTCTGCTGCTCACTAGGACCTTGGATAAACCCACTGGGTCACTCTGAATGAGCTTACTCAGAAAGGATACCTACGCTGCCATCAGCAACCACGTCACAGGGTTTGCCTTGATAGAGAAGATGAGCAGAATTTATTACCATTTCAGTAACAGAATTCATCCATCCTGGGTACTGCGCCTTCCTCACTCCTCTCCACCCTAAATTAGAACCATTTCCCAGAAATGGTCCCAGCCTTGCCCACACCTGAACCTTCTTCTGTTCCGTTTGCTGCGAGGCCTTCTGATGGGCCCCGTGCAGGAGGGGCCTGCGGCCCCCGGGCAGAAGGGGCCTGTGGCCCCCGGGCAGGAGGGGCCTGCAGCCCCGGGCAGGAGGGCAGCCCCCGGGCAGGAGGGGCCTGCAGCTCTGCACGTCTGCGCTTGCTCCACCTCATCCCTACCAGCAGCGGTGCTTTCCCGCCCTGAGAGGCCATCTTGAACGGCCACATTCATGCCTGGTTGGTGACATAAATGGGACCAAACACCTGAAATCCCTGAAGCAGGTGAGCGGTGAAAACAGGCACAAGAAGCTGTGGCGGCGGGATGGAGACACTGGCCTGTACACACTCTGCGCACATCCACGCGCACTGTGACCCTCTGACCCGGATGCCGTGGTGGCGGAGGGGTGACCCGAGTACTGTGGTCATGGAGGCGACACCTGGATGCCGTGGTGGCAGCGACATGACCCGGATGCCGTGGTGGTGGAGGCGTGACCCAGGTGCCGTGGTGGTGGAGGCGTGACCCGGGTGCCGTGGTGGTGGAGGCGTGACCCGGATGCCGTGGTGGTGGAGGGGTGACCCGGATGCCGTGGTGACGGCAGCGTGACCTGGATGCTGTACACCCCAGTGGAGACCAGACGTGGGCACCGTGATAGGAGTCAGCGCCGAACAGGTCTACGGCCTTCACTCCCCGATGGCGGGGGAGGGAGGCAGAGAGGAGAACCCACGGGGAAGCTGCAGTTTACTTTCAGCCCTAATCGCGAGGCACAGAGATTAGGAAGGAAACGGCATCAGTGGCAGGCTACTGAGGTTTCTCCGGGGAGGACGGACCCTGTGGCCCGTGTAGGGAAGTACCTGCGAGTGCCAACGGCGGATGAACCTGAAGCAATGGGGACCCGCAGTCTCTGCCCCCGGACACGCGCTCAGCGCGCTCAGGCGATTCCTGCAACGAGCAGACGGTGCACGTCGGTGCCCCGCTCCTTGTCCAGGAAAGGGCGTCGCGGCGAGAAGCCCGGAGACCTAAGAACGTGGACGATGCTGTCGGACACCCTGGTGGTTTTTTGGGGGGGAAGACTGTGCCCAGGATGGCAGATAAGCTCCTACTTTTCATGCTCCCGCTGCTACCCCACTTGGCGTGACTGCCACGTCG
Organism: Craseonycteris thonglongyai; assembly: GCA_004027555.1. Classification (NCBI taxonomy): domain Eukaryota; kingdom Metazoa; phylum Chordata; class Mammalia; order Chiroptera; family Craseonycteridae; genus Craseonycteris; species Craseonycteris thonglongyai. The sequence goes on along the minus strand of PVKE010001163.1, from coordinate 95,117 downwards.
TCCAGTGAAAAGCTTCCACGACCTCAAAAGATGGGCTTTTGTTACAGGTTGTAGAGCTTGCTGGGCCGACTGAAAGCAAATTTCCCTTATGAGCTACTGTAGTCACTACAGTTCACGCATCAGTAAACATTTCTTCCATAGTCACACGCTAAATATTTTACTTCTGAAAATTAAGAATATTCAAGGGAACACTTTTTTAATAGTTGTCACTGAATTGAAGGATAATTACACCAAAATATGACTCGGCTTGGAAGCTAACACAGAAAGTTCTGAGTCCCTGAAAAAGTCTGTTTATGATGCTCCAAAGTCCCTTCATCTGGATTAGACGTGCCATGGGAGTCACTGAAAACTTACTGCACTCAAGTTAACGGGAAGCAAATCAGAGCAGTAAAAAGATTTTCAAAACAACACAGACAGTATTGAAATGGTACAGAAAATGGTATAGTTCTTATTCTATTTTAATAAGGTGAACATTTTATGCATAATAGCCAAGACACAGAAACAACAACCTATGTGTACATCAGTGGATGAATGGATAAAGTGGTGTGTATATCAAAATGGAATATTACTTGGCTTTAAAAAAGGACCTCTGAGAGGATGCCGGGATGGCTCAACAGATTGAGCATTTGTCTTGCAACCCTGAGGTCCAGGGGTCGAATCCCGGCCCCAGCCTGTGCAGACCCCCATGCTGGACTGCAGTGCACAACTGGAAACTGCCAGGATGGTGGCAAAGGTTCACGCTTCCCACACGGGAGGCCCCCAGTTTGGTTCTGCGCTGTACGGCCCCATAGTCCCCTGTGTGGAATTAAACTATGTCACAACTAATGATGTACAACTGTGGAGACTACTCTGGGCCCTCTCCCTTCTCTCTCTCTCTCTCACCTTCTCTCAAACAATAAAATAATTTTTTTTAAAAAAAATGACGCCTTAACCATTTGTGAGAACATGGATGAAACCTGAGGACATAATGATATGTGAGATAAGTCAGACAGGGAAGGACAAATAACTGCATGGTACCACTTATATGTGAAATCTTAAATTAAAAAAAGTCAAATTAATAGAAACAGTAGAAAAGTAGTTATTAGGGGCTGGGGGTGGTAGAAATAGGGAGAGGCTGGTAAAGGGCACAAACTTTCAGCTTTAAAATGAACAAGGTCTGAGGGTCCAGTGTAAAACAGAGTGACTATAATAGATAACACTACTGTGTGGCTGACATTTGCTTAGTAGATCTTAAGTGTTCACACTAAAAGGAAAAAAGATAAATATGTGGGGAGAAAACATGAAAAATTAAAGTTTGACAGCCTATGCAAATCCCTCTGGTATTCTGGGAAAACCCAGTGTATGAGGTACTCGGTTTTATCTTAGTAACTCAAAGTTCACAGAGTTTAATTTCTAATTGGTAAAGTGCAGGAAAATAAATCTATATTCCAGTCACTCTATTTGTGGTCCTTTCTGAATAATCAGAACATCTGGTCACTTAAGCCACACTTTCACTCCAAGCACCTCATAAATCAGTAAAGAACATGTATTTGAAAGTTAAATAAGGGTTTCACAGAGCAAATACATTAGATATGCCACTTGGTTTTTTAAGAAAAGCTATTAGAAGTTCCAGAAAGAAAAGGTATAACCCCTATACTTTCTGTTCAATGAATCAAAGAGTTACGTGGCTGTGATGTAGCCGACAGACATAGTCAAAATTTCTTCTGGGGAAAATCCAGACCTGCCCCTGGCCCCTTCTGCTTCAAAAGTGTCATTAGCAGAGTCAGTCCTGTGCCAACAGACAGTTCTCCAATGAGCTGAGGTGGGGTCGTCTCCTCAGGCCTGATGGCGAAAGCTCAGGTCCTGCCCAGAGCATGGCGCCCAGTTGCTGGGCGCCGTCTTAGAAACCCAGGGCGTGTGGAACCTGGACTTGGGGGATGGGGTGTGCAGCCAGTGGTTTGGGACAGGAAATAAGGAAGGGAGGAGATGATACTCCCTGTGGGAAACTGTTTTGGTTAGAGAAGGATCTTAACCAGTGTGAAGAGCAGTTGTCAGATTATTTGTTCAAGAATCTAAGTCCTCTAGGACCTGGGACATGGGGCACTGACCTTGCTGCTTTCTTTCTGGAGCCTCAGCTCAGCCCCAACCCTTCCTGCTTGACTTGGAAGAGCCAAGCTCCTTCAATGGCTCTTATGGTCCAGGGGTGTTTTAGCCTCCAGTGTTCTAGAAGCAGTGACTACTTGATCTTCCGTGGGCAGAAATGTTTAATTGCCTTAGTTAGGGTGCATTCCCTCATCAACCATCACCCACGACCATGCAGTTTTCAAAAGAGAACTGAAAAAGAATCGAGCTTTTTAAAATTCTCCTCCCCTCCCATCTCCTCTCCTCTCCTCCTTTCTACTGGAAATCATCTGACTTATGTAGAATTATTTTCCTTATGAAGACTAAGTTGTTACAAATGACATCATTCTACTTTTTAAGCTTCCTGACACAGTTCCAGAATCTTGACTAACCTAAAATTTTTAAAATAACTTGAAGATGTATCAAAAGTATATATTGCATCAAGAGAAGGAGTCATCTTCAGGTTCTTTCCTTTATTATCCTTTGGATAGTCACTGTCTATTTACTGTATTTCAGTCAAGTTTTATTTATCGTCTTCTCTTCCCTCATTTCTGAGGGAACTCATCCAGTTTCATGACTTTAAGTGATTTCTGTATGCCCTCTACCCATTGACAACTCTCACATTCACTTATCCACCTCATATTTCTCTGACTACCGTATTTTCCGGCGTATAAGATGACCAAGCATATAAGACGACCCCCTAATTTTACAGTTAAAACATAGGTTTAGGCCTATATTCGCTGTGTAAGACTACCCCCCACTTCCGAGGCTGTAGTCTTATACAGCGAATATAGGCCTAAACCTGTTTTAACTGTAAAATTAGGGGGTTGTCTTACACGCCCGGTCGTCTTATACGCCGGAAAATACGGTACAGAGCTGTGCTTGATATATTGGACTTAAGATTGCAGTCTCAAATTAGTGTACCCCAAACTGAACTCTTGGTATTCTTCATCCCTAACCTGGTTGACCCTAGTTTCGGGTGACATGTCTTTGAGGGCCTTCGTGCTTGGGCTCAGGCCAGGCTCCCTTACTGTCCACCCCCCGCCCGTGCGGCAGGTTCACTCATCGCCCACAGCAGCTAAATATTCTATAACGATTGCCTGTCCTGGGAGGAAAAGAAATTTGTCATTGTGAGTCCTTTTAACCTTCTTGGGAGGCCTGGGTGAAACATCTCATTTGCTTGTGATAAGGCTGTGCCCAGAAAATCAGAGACTGTTAGTGTTCCGGCTTTTTTCTTGTCCTTCATATTTTGCACCATTTGCTGAGGGGCGGAGGTGGAGACAAGGGCTGTGGCCCCTGCCAGCCCACAGCCTTTGTTCAGCGGCTGGGAGAGCAAATGAGAGGGAGGCGGCGGCACCAGTGAGGGCAAGGACTGCAGGCTGCACAGGGAAGGTGCCTGACGTTTACTCGGGGTCAGGACACCCTCACAGTGTAAGGACCTCACAGCTCCAGAAGGTGTATCTGCCACGGCCAACACCCGGGGCGGGAGTCGGAGGAGAACATGACAGTTTTCAAGAATGAACAGCTCTGGGTTACTATTTTCAGGGTCACACTTCATAATTTTTTCTAGCTCTGTAGTTGTATATTGTGTAGTAACTTCTAGTTTTAAAGATAAAGCCACTCAAATCTCTGCAAGGGCATTATGTGTACAAATTCTAAGGTTCTCTTCTGTCTAATCTTTAATTTTTCTCATTTCTTTTCAAATGCTGAATTTGAGGATTCTTTACACAGTTGGTATTACCCTTAAATCATGGTTTTGGTGGCACCGTGCTTTGTCCCTAGATTTCATGAGCAGAGCCTGAGCAATAAATTCGGTGTTACATCTGTGTAAGGACAGGGGACACATCCCTTTCCATATTTAACGTACTCATCAGAAAAAGAAAGTGTGCTACCATTGAAATACACATTTTAGATGAAAAAATAAGCCAGTGCTTTAAAACCTGACCTGGAAATATTTTGGTTAAATTTAGATTCCGTGTTATTTTGTGATAAGGAATATGTATATACTTAAAAAAATTTCAGTTATATTCATTAGTGATTGAGTGGTTGTCCCTAAACAGTGATGAGTAATTGAACCTGTCAAATCGAAGGGAGGAAGCCTGTGTTTTTCTGCAGACTTTGTCCTCCTTGGCCCGGCATTATTCAACACTCTAATGAGTAACTTGCAGGAAATTACATAAGGCAACTTTGTCAAATTTGCGTATGATGAGCTGGGAGACTTTGGGTTTAGGAACAAACGAATATATTGAACTAGAGATGAAGTTAGAAAAATTTATTTAAGAGGGATAAAGGCAAAGTGTTATATATGGGCCTAAAAACCCAACTCAACTTTGAGTATAAAAAAGGAGAAATAAGGCAAAACAGCCTAGTAAAAGACAGGATTTTTAGTTCAACAATGACACCAGCTAATAAATGGCTGGCAGTATATTAGTTATATAGGAGATATCCTGATGGTGCTGGTAGATTAGAGCATCATGCCCATTATGGGCATCACTCTTGAAGGTGACTGTAGGTCATGCCTCTTAAATAGCCATTCCATCGAGGACAGTTGCCTTGAAACACATGGAGGGCTGTCATATGGGGGGGCATCAGATGAACTCTATAGACTTTCCTGAGGTTTGAACCAGGACCAACTACAAGGAGAGTGATTTTCAGGTCAGCTGAGCAAAGAGGATCTGATTGAATTGCCCAGGATGAGGCACTGCCTCAGGTGGTTCCCCCACCCACAGTGGGAGTTTTTAAAAGATTTTTATTGTTTTTGACAGAGAGATACAGATACAGAGACAGAGAGAAGGGGGAGGGCCCAGAGCAGTCTCCATAGTTGCACATCATTGGTTTTTTCCACATAGTTTCATTCCACAGGTGGGCGCGGGGCTGCACAGGGCAGGAACTGGGCCGGGGTCTTCACCCCAGTGAGAACTGAGCTGGGGGCACTCCCCAGTTCAGCATATGGGTCCACACGGGCCGGGGCTTGATCCTCGGTCCCCAGGGCTGCAAAGTGAGCGCTTAACCGGCTGAGCCATCCCGGCTTCCCCTCAGTGGGAGTTTTTGATCACAAGATACATGTCTATGTAACATCTTTGCTGTAGAGGAATTTGAGGTATATCCAATGCATAATTGTCCCTTCAACCCGGAGAGTCATTAATTCTATGACATCAAGTTTTAAATGATTAAGATTGAAATTGCTTAACAAAAACTAAAGGCAGTTAGAATAATTTTCCAAGAAAAGGACCAGAAGCACTAGACCAGGGAAACAAAGGAGTTCTATTTGTAAAAGGAAATCTGGGTTGAGATTAAAAAAAAAAAGTCCAGAGGAGAGAAAACGCAGGAGGCGTTTGGAACCAGGCTCTGTGGGGGGTGGGGGGTGGGGGGTGCGGGTTTAGAGCAAACCAGCTTCTGAAACCCATGAGATGCGGGTGAGGCTGGCTGCCTGCGACTTGGCTGATTCTCCTGTTCTCCCAGTGGGTGGTCATCTTTCTTCATAAATTAGGAAAGTGAGAATTTCTGACCGAGGAGGTGACGGTGGGCAGAGGATTAACGAGGAAGGAGGGAAAGGAAACCCCCTCCCTGCATGCTTGGCTCTGCGCCTGGGCGTCTCCCGCTTCTTGTCACGTCCTGTGGTCACTCACCCCTGCGAATTCTTTCCTTAAAGGGACGAGCTGTGGGTTCTAGTTGGCCGACCTGATTGTCAAGTTCAAGTGCTCTGTCTAGCATACATACACAACCAAAACTGTTGTGGGCACTCAAGTTGAATGCAAAAAAAAATTTTAGTCAAACCTCGGTTTTGAGACTGTCTATTCAGAAGACAGTGTGGCAACCGGACATAAAACAGATTTGTGAACCTAAATTTTATGCTCCATCTTATTGACCTTCAGCGTTCTGGAACCTTCCCGTGCACAGCGGCCGGGAGGGCTGTGGCCACCGGTTCAGAGGCTGATTCAGGAGGCGGGGGGCCGTGACGTGCATGCGTGCACTCTAGACTGCGCGCCTGGCGGCACTGTCGTAAAGAACGCATCCTGGGGAAGCCGGGATGGCTCAGTGGGTTAAGTGCTCACTTTGCAGCCCTGGGGACCGAGGATCGAATCCCGGCCCCGGCCCGTGCAGACCCATATGCTGAACTGGGGCGTGCCCCCAGTTCAATTCTCTCTCTGTATCTCTCTCTCTCTCTCTCCCTGTCAAAAATAAATAAATAAAAATATGAAAAATTTTTAAAAATATTTAAAACAAGAACGCACCCTGGAAGCCGTCTGTTACGTCGTGCTCCTCAGCTGAAGTCCTGAGGTCCCTTCCCAGAGCGACCACTTCCTACTGACATGCTGTGATGCTGTGACCACCTCGGTGATCGCTGTCACACTCAACGTTGCTACCTGCACAATGACGACACTAAGGAAACCCTCTCAGTGAGCAGGAGGAAGGGGCGGAGCGACACACACATCACACTGTCCAGTGGTTACTGTGGTTGCCGGGTGAGGTCAGAAAAGGTAGAAATGCAAGATTCATCGTTTTCTTTAGGCACTTTGTATGGTTTTACTTTACTGAAACAGTTTTTTAAAAATTCAATAAATAACATTTTAAAAATGTAATCTGGATAACAGAGTTTAATGGTCAGTGCCCCGGAGAGGATGCGAAGCTGGTCTGCAGGGGGCTCGGAATGCTGCCCTGCTTCTGTTTTAGGTACAAAGGGAACAATTCCAAAGCCAGACTGCATCCTACACAAGTAATAAATAATCGGGAAAGCGGACTTGGAAATGGCTTTCAGGGGAAACGCATGGCACCCGAAGACATTGCTATGTACAAGAAGCGTATAATTATTACACTTAAAAAATAGTTTCAGTTCATCAATGAGACAAAAACTTAAACTACGCAGCAAAATGAAAACTTCGTACTATATTAATTAAAAAAAATACTGTATTTTCACGGAGGGAGACTAACATTTATCTGACAACGAAACTCCATTAAAGCTTCTAATACTTACATAGATTTTATAAAAACAATACGGTCAAGGCCACAGAAATATAAAATACCTTTCAATAAACTGACTTTTCTTCTTGGAAAAGGGTCACCTATAAGCTTTTATTTTTAAATAAATTCAGAGAGACTGCCTGAGAAACCGTGAGCATTTCCGGGTATGGCTGGAGACCCATCTGCTTGTTGTCTTTCAGCTTCTGCACTATGACCTTGGCAAACTCTTCCCCCTGGATGTCGGTGGTGTCCAGCAGCTGCCTGACTTTGGCAGTGCGTGTGGGCTTGGTGCTGACGAGCTCATAGTCCTCCTTCATGATCAGGTCCCTGGACAGAAGGGCGTCTAGGGACTGGTTCAGGCAGGCTTCCGTCATCTGGCTCACAATGTCCTCCCTTTTGGCCTGGATCCACTGCAGGGCCACGCCAGGCTGTGGGCGCTCTGTTTGGGAGCAGGGGTGACCATGAAAAGGGCAGGACAGGGAAGGGGCGAGGGGTCACCTCAGACGCACGTTTCCCTGGGAAGGTGCCAATGTGGAAAACACTCAGGTAGCTGGGTTATCGCTTCCCTTCCCCTGGCAGAGAAAAGCACCGCCTTTTTATGTGCTATAAACCATGGGGGCCAAACCACTTCATTTTCAGGGCTTTTTTTTTTTTTAATATAAAAGATACCTGCATATTTGTTAAATAAACCAAAGTAACTTTACCTTGAGTAACGTATTAGGTCACAGCTCCACCTAGTACCCTTCCCTCACGATGGTCACGAATGCCCCCTTGTGTAGGGTGACCAGACGTCCCGCTTTTGGTGGGACAGTCCCGATTTTTAACAATTTGTCCCGCGTCCTGCCGCGTTTTAAAAAAGTCCCGATGTTTGGAAAGACTGCATGACAAGCTAGGGAACGGCGGGAGATAGACCCAATTTTTAATCAAGAACCCCCTCCCCCCCGGTCAATGGTGTCCCGCTTTACCAATGTTACAATCTGGTCACCTTACCCTGGGCCTGCCATTACTACACATCGGCCCTCACGCCTTCCAACATCAGAAGGTGTAAGTTTATCACAATGAGGAGGTAAAGACAAAATGGCTGACGGCAAGTCCGCTGAGCAGCGTGTGAGAGAGTGTGAGGTGAGTGCACCACGTATGAAGCGTCTCGCAGCAGCTACCCACCTGAATTTCCCTCAGCCGAGAGTGGGTCTGGCGGCACTAGCGAGTGCAGGGTGGTCCTGTGGTCACAGAGTGTCACCCTCTGGGCCGCAGACACGTCACCGTCCCAGCTGTGAGTCACCAGACTGTGGTGCGGCGTGGACAAGCCCGGGGTTTTTCCTAGAGAATGACATCCTCGTTAGGGGCAACACACTCCGCAGCTGCTCCTGCTAAGCTAGAACGCCAGCATCTAGTCAGGCGGGGACAGTAATCGCTGCCTTTACATTTTCACTGCTACCAAAGTCAGTTCGTAGACCGAATTTCGTAAGAATTTTTTTGAACAAAAAAGGGATAAAGCTGCATGTTTTTATCACACCCTGTCTGTACTTGTCTGTTCTATGCAAATTATAGATCCTGGAACCTTACCAATAGTCCCGTTTCTTCTTCTGTGTCTTCTTCCTCCTTCTGCACTTTAAGTGTGTTCTCTAAATCTATGTGCCATGTGTCCGTCCACGCTCTCCTCTGCTTACTATGCAGACTCAGGGCCTCTGTGGTCACCTCTCTTCCCAAACCCGTAACTGTTATGGCTACAGGGGCCCCTTGGTCTCACGTTACCCTCAAATGCACACTAAGCACCTCAGATTAAACAAAACACACAAGTTATTCATCTTAACTCTAACAGCTGTTCCAGCTCCCGTTTCTGTTAAGAGCACCGATGTTCTCTGTTACCAGGCTTCACAGCTTGTCCCACTTTATGGTCCTCTCTTCCCTCCTGCAAGTGCAAGGCTGTCACGCCCTGTCAGTGGTCATCACAGCCGCTGCCCCGCCCCCTCTCACACCAGGCCACCTAGTTTTCCGCTGTCCTTCCTACAGGAGCAGCCAACAGCCTCCGAATGGGTCTCCCCAAGATATCCTACACACCCCAGCCAGGATGACTCTCCCTAAAGCAGAAACGTCGTTGAGCCACAGCCTTGCTCAGAAATGTGCTGTTGTTGCTTTCCACCCAGGGGGAAGCCCACCCAGCTCAGCCCCTGCTGGGTTCACGCTGCTGTGACCGCCCCCTGCCAGTCACCTGCTAACCCCACTACTCACTGCTCTGCGCTCTGGATTCTGTGCCGCTAGGATGTTCCTTTGCCTCAGTGCCCATCCTTTAAAACTACAGTCCAACCTTCAGCCAGAAATCATTCTTCAGGATGACAACATGGGGTCGTAGCGTGACATGAGATGATTTACCAAAGGGCCTGGCTCCGAGTCCTGTATCTGCCAGCTACTAACTATGTGAACCAGAAGTCTTGATATTAAAAATCTGTAACGTGAGGAACATCTCCCTCACAAGGTTGCTGTGAACGTACTTTGTAAAAGATGTCCTCTTACTGTAGCCCCACAGCTGTGTGCGTCTCTCGGACAGTCCATCGGTTTCTATCTCACGCTGTGGTCATGAGACACATTTCTCCTCTTACAAGAGACTTTTTGTATCTTTCTATAAGGTCTAACGTAATGCCTTTAATACGTGGGTATATTTGTCGAACATCTATTACTGTTTTCTTATCTTTAGACTATCCCTTTGTAAAAATGAGTCGTGAATGCAAATGAAAGACACTTTCCATTCAGACCATGATTGCTTGACAAAAACAGCATCTTGGAAGAAAATGGAAAACGTGCAGGTAATACTGACTGAAAACTTTACGTACTGTGTGAAGAATCATTGTCCTGAGGAGCCGACAGGGACCTTGAGGTTTCAGGAGAACCACTACTTTTATAGAGCTGAGAGGACCCACATGATTCCTAAGTCAACAGGATAAATGATTTAGGTTAATGAAAAGTTGTTTTAAAAGTTATACAGTTTTTGTCACTCTTTGCAGATGACATGATCCTATATATAGAAAACTCTAAAGACTCTATCAGAAATCTATTACAAATAATAGACAAATACAGTAGAGTTGCAGGATACAAAATCAATGTCTCAAAATCAACTGCATTTTTGTATGCCAACAATGAAACTTCAGAGAGATGAGAAGATCCATTCCCTTTGCCATTGCAAACAAAAAAATGAAATAATGAAATACCTAGGAATAAATCTAACAAAGAATGTGAAGGACTTATACACTGAAAACTATAAGACACTCTTAAAAGAAATTAAAGAGGATACAAAGAAATGGAAAGACATTCCATGTTCATGGATTGGAAGAATCAACATAGTTAAAATGGCCATACTCCCCAATGTCACCCCATTAAATTTAACAATAAAATATAATATTAAAGTAAAAAAAAAAAAAGTTATACAGTTTTAATTTCTAAAGAGTTCTTGCTTTGGACTATTTACAAACAAAACTTCTACAGATTATAACTTATAAAACTAAAATGAAATCATATCAAAAGATGAACTTGATTTTTTTATCAATTCAAGTTGGGGGGACATGGTGCACTAGTTAAGTATATTAGAGATCATTATTTTTTCAGGATTTGCTATATGATCTCAGAGGTTCTGTCCAGTTGATGGGAACTTTGAAACCTGCCACTCTGGTTGCCCGGAGTGTTAGCGCAAACCACTATGCTCATGCCTCAGGCTCCCTCCACGTGCAGGGGCACCGTGGAGAAGCAACGGAGAGTCGGCCCCCACTCCCAGCTCTGTCGTGGAACTGCAGACAGCTTCGACAGGCTTTCAAACCTGCTGGCCCCCAGGTTCCTTTTCTGTGACCTCTGTGATATGGGCCTCGAGAGCCAATGAGACAGGGCTTATAAAGGCTGATTCCAAGACAATGACTGTCTTTAAGGCTCATTTTGAAGGTATTTACTGAATCTGTAAAGTGAACAGATTACATACGGAAAAGAAAATAAGCCCAAAGGGCTGCTAGTAACGAAACCTTTCTTTGTAGATAGCATATGAAGGGCATGTTTCTCTCATGAATCACTGTGGGAAGGCAGGCAGGCCTTGCAGCCATTTATGTCTGAGCAGGAAGGCATAGGAATGAGGTCAGAGCTGCTGTCCGTGATCGGCCTGCCACCACCCTGGAACACTACTCATCACACAGAACAGTGACAGGCACAGAAGTCAGGGCTCAGCTCTGCTGTGATGAGCAGCGAGCTGAGACCTCGGAGAGCTGGGGTTCCTGCTAGAGACTGCGGGGGGCCTCCCCCAGGCTTTAGTTCTACCCTGTGAAAGGAAGAGTTAGCATCTTCTCACATTTTGAGTTTATCAACATATATATATTTTTTTACCTCCTGTGGACCATGATTTACAGGCACGTTGAGAGGTAATTCCGTCCTCTTGCCACACAAGTGAATAGTGCTGGAAGCGCTCTGTAACTGCAGTGGATACACAAATGTACAGTAACTGGAGGAGATTAGGAAACTATGCGAGTCAAGTACTCAAAACAACTCACCCTAAACGGTGACCCTTGTTTTCAGAAAGTTCTTTACGGAAACTCTTGCTAAATTTATATTCTCCTCTTGACCCTGCTAGCTGCTGGGTGTTACGTAATTAACCTCCCTATACCTGTTATCTCACCTATGAGATGGGTAATATTCTTGTCCTACCAGTTTCACAGAATTGATACAAGGATTTTTTGTTTTTTTACACACAAACATTAATGACAGCAACTCTAAGTGAAATAATACAGCAACTTAAAAACACCAAAGGAAGTGATATTATTAAATGATATTCAAGTATTTGAAAATATATACTTTAAATTACTTTATTTAAAAAAGTCAAAATTTCTTCTAAAAGTTAACTGTTTTAAATATAGATCTTAGTGGTTAAGTTTTATGGGGACAAATAGGAACTGGGACGGTTCTCTTCTACTTTATAACCAAGAAAACAGACCCTTCTGTCTACCTTGTTTGGAAGAACAGAACTGAAAACATAAAGCCAAAAGAAATGTTATCAGAAGTTTGTATCTTTCGAGAAGTGGGGAAATCATAATGTTCTGGAAAACTACCTACTCAGCCCCGGGGGGAAGTCAGTGAAAAGTTATCAAAAGAATTAACACAGTTCCTCTCTAGTTCCCCAGAAAACTGAGGCATGCGTATTGCTCCATCGATTATTAGTCTGGTGAAGGCCCTTGTCCCTTTACGCACGTCCCTTCTGGACCAAAGGTTACGTCAGCACACCCAGCAGACTCTGCCAGAGCACTCTGCTTGCTCACACCCCAACGGTCTGGCTAATAACTAACGATGCGCACCGTCACATTTCCAGTGCACACGGTGAACCCAGTAGGTGCCCGCCGCGCTCCCTTGTCCCTGCAGGCCCGGGCAGTCCCTTCAGCTGTTCCGATGGACAAGAGCCAGCGTGAGCCAATGAGGTAGCTGCTCTAGGTAGTCCGTCACCTGCTACTCTGGCCTGTGCAGCTCCAAGTGAATGGGACCACGAGAAAACAAGCAGCTTAAAAACATACATTTTGGCCTCGACTATTAATAAGAATTCTACAGCTTAGCTTATATCTCAGAAAAGCCCCAGAACACTGAATAAAGAGAAGTACAAAACCAAGACATCTATTATTCTGTCTATTAGGACTTTAGGGAAGCAAGTGCAGATTAACAAAACCCCTCCAGTTGATTCAGGGCGTTCATCGCGCACACTGGCTTCATCACACTTTCTAAATTTAATGTTGAAGCACAGGAGTTCTGGGAACATCTTTGAAATTTGGAGGTGGCGGTTTGGATGCAATGGAAAAAGCTCTTTTGGTGACAGACAGTATTCACAGTCCCTGGTAAACTCTCCCATCAATACTGTAGCCCATACCTGTGAGAAGTATACAGATAAAAACTACAGACTAAAACTCTCTATGACTAATACGCGACTGTTTAGTCTGATTCCCAGCATTTCATTTACAATTTACCTTTGTTTTCTTTAGCTGCATAACAGCTTCAAGAAACGTTATCTCTTCAAATGTTTTCAGAATTGGTTCAAGTTCTATTAAGCATTCTAGGTAAGAAAAAAGAAAAACAATTTGAGTTCAGATTGCTTCTGATCGTTAAATTGAATAATATGAATGCTGATACTTAACTGATAAGGCCCTAATTGAATTTTCCCCAAACCGATGACATGCACCTGTCTTAACAACTTTTATTAGAGGCATAAAGGTATCGCATATGCTGATGGTTGGCAAAGGAGAGGGAGTTTTGAGAAATGGAAAAACAAAAAGACAGACATATATAGGTCAATGGAACAGAAGCAGAACTGAAAGTCTAAAAATTATGGTCAACTGCTCTCTGACAAAATTGCTAAGGTGATGCTATGGGGAAAGGTAGTCATTTCAACAAACGGTGCTAGGCCTCGGGACATCCATGTGGGAACAGATAAATTTAGACCCTTACCCTCACACCATACATAGAACTAACCTGAAATGCATCATGCACTTATATGTAAATACAGGACATCTTCATGACCTGGGTGAAGCAAAGAATTCTTAGATATGACATTTTAAAAAAGGACCCATAAAAAGTACCCGATATTAGAACTTTAAGAAATTAATATTTTTTGCACTTCAAAAGATGTTACTAAGAAAAATGAGAAGGTAAGCCACAGACAGAGAAAATCTTTGCATATCATGTATCTGCTGAAGGACTTGTATCTAGAATACATAAGGAATTCTGGCACCCTAATAACAAGACAAATAACCCGATTTAAAAATGGGCAGAAGACTGAACGTCACCAGAGGAGATACAGAAATGGGTAAAAATGCACATGAAAGTATATTTCACATCATTCGTCACTAGGAGGCGCAAATTAAAGCTGCAATGAGATAAGACTATGCATAATTAAAAAGACACACAACAGCAAGAATTGACAGCAGTGCAGAGAAAACTGAAAATCTCGTCATTGCTGGTGGAAATGTAGCACAACTGGAAAACAGGTTGGCGGTTTCTTAAACATGAAAGATAAGTTTACCGCAAAACCCAGCAAATCGGCTCACAGGACGTTCCCTGAGGGAGATGAGGACACGTGCTCATACCAAGACTTGCACATGAACAGTCCCGGCAGGTGTTATTTGTAACCGAGGACAGGAAGAAACATAACAGTACAACAATACGTGAACGTGCTCAAGAGAGAGGCCAGGGCTCCCAATGTGAACCCGAATGTCACCCTAGGTCTGTACTGGACCATCTGGAAAGGCAGTGCCCACAGCAAGGAGTTCCGGACCCTCAGCAGAGCGCCGAGGCCTTCCAACAGGAAGAAGCTGAGTGGAAGGGAGGGTAGAGGGAGGACGGCTGTCTCCTGTGTCTGGGAGGGCCCCAGAGGGCAAGCTTCAGGGAGGGAATAATCAGTCTTGTTTCATCTGCCAGGAAGCCAGGCAAGCTGGATTTCCCAATGTCATCCTCACTGGTAACCCAAACAACTGCCGTTTCAGTGGAGATATGAGGACAGAACACTGACAGAAGTATGTTAGAATTAGATGCAGTTAACAAGTATGGGCAAGTCTCACACCTTAGCTCTGATGCTTTGAAATTTTAAAATGTTCAATTTTTTGAAGTCCAATTATCAATTTTTTTTTTTGTCTTTTTATGGATCTGGTTTTCGATGACATTTCCTGGAACTCTGCCTGACCCAAGGTCATGAAGATTTTCACCTACGTTTCTATTTAGACGATGAGCCATTCTACTTCGGACATAAATCTTAATTCTGTTTAACTTTTCTGTCTCCAGGATTACTACCTCAATTAGAAAGCTCCTAGAGGCGTCTCCTGGCTGGCCCACACAGCCGCAAGAGGGATGCCTCCTAAACTCACGCTGGGTCTGGTCTTTCTCCCCACCCCTCAAAACACTCCCCACTGCCACTGTCCCAGGAACCAGCACCCTACCTGAGACAGCCAGCAGCCTGCCCTGCCCACATCATTCCCTGCTTCCGGGCCACACAGGCCTCCTTGTCCCTCCCCAGGCCAGACTCCCCTCTTCCAGACTCAGGGCTCTGCCTTGCTCTTTTCTCTGAATAGAATGGCTGCCTCGTTTTCAAGCTTTGACTTTTACCTCAAACATTTGCTCTTAAGGAATGGGCTTTCCTCCCACCTCCCTCAGCTACTTACCTTGCTTGTATCCCCATAGGACTTGCCCAATTTATAACGTGTTTATCTGTTTGTTTTACCTGCCTTCTCAACTAGGGTATGAGTCCAGGACTTAACGTGATCTGGGCTGTCTTGGTCACCACTCTGCTCTCAGTGGTGACCTCAGTATACAGCCCAGGTAGCTGTTCAGTGCATTACCTGCTACATATATGAACGGAATTATTACCCCTGTCAGATTTCCACTTTCTGTTAGAATCCTCAGTTCTGCTCTAGGAGCAGTTAACCTTTTATAAACGCTATGAATAACAAGAATGAAGAGAATTTAAAACGGCAACTTTGAGCTTGTCACCTAACTTGTGTAATTTTCCAGGAAACATTTTATTCACACACATTCACTATTTTTTAATTCAGAAGGTCCTGGCTGACACTGTGTACACTCACTTAAAAAGGATGGTCTTTCGTCTGGATTTTGCGCCCATCCGCCTTCTATGAGAGAGATCATCTGTGCCCGGTGAGGTACGTCCACAGGCAGGCTTTCTTCACTGGTGTCGGGCCGATGTCCTTGGGACACACTGTACATGATCTGTAAAGGATTGGTGACTTCTGTCAAAGCAAACATAGTGAATTTTATCTTGAGGCTATCTCTTTCATCTAAGATTGTCCTGAGTCCTCAAAAAAAAGTTCATTCACTAGAAATATTTTATGGTCCAGTATACTAAATCCATTCTGAAACCAACCAAGTGAAACTGAAGGCCTCCTACGTCTTAGGACGAATTCATCCCTCCTTCTGTAAAAGGGACAAGTGTGTCCCAACTATCGCTGTCTCCATGGGAGGAGTTTATGGCACAATCTCACAGTGCTGCGCTCGGCCCTGTGAGCAGGACTCCAGAGCCACTAACCCCCGTGTCAGTGAGAAAGCACACGCTTATTTTATAAGTGCCTGAGATTCTGAGGTGGTTAGTTACACAGCAAGCTGCCTTATGCAAACCTCAAAATAAGTAATATTATCAGAAAACTTTAAAATTAGTCTTCCGTTTTTGCTTGTCTTTAAATTAAATTTACTTCTTTAAGATTTTATTGAGAGGAGAAAGAGAGAGAGAGAGACAGAGAGAAGGGGGAGGGCCCAGAGCAGTCTCCATAGTTGACAACATTAGTTTTTCATATAGTTTCACTCCACAGGTAGGCGCAGGGCTGTGCAGGGCAGGAACTGGGCCGGGAGCCTCTCGCTTAGGTCCCGGCAAGAACTGAACTGGGGGCACAGCCCAGCTCAGCATATGGGTCTGCATGGGCCGGGGCTGGGATTCAATCTTTGGGCTCCGGGGCTGCAAAGCGAGCACTCAACCCGCTGAGCCATCCCAGCTTCCCCAGAATCTAATATTTCTGATCATTATTCTAGTATGCTTTCCAATATACAGTGGATTCACAATTGATAAATTGCTGTTTTTATAGTTTTGTTTCCCACAAAATGAATGGCAAGCAGATTTAAAGTAAGATGAGTTTTAGACGGTTCTGCGTGTAGCTGACTAACATGATGTAATCTAGAACAAGGAGGCCAAAGCACTTACCTTCAAAAGGCTGCTTTCTGGATAAGACTTCCCATGTGATAACTGCATAGCTGTTTAAGACAAAAATATACATACAGTATATTATAAACTAGCTGTGCATAACAAATTAAAACAACGCTAAGTTCAAAAACTGACTGTGGAAATAACACTTTTAAAAATGATAAAAATGATACATTGCTATGTAAGGAATCAGCATGTAAACCAAGGTGAGGAGGATTTATATATAGTTTTGTTTGGAAAAAGCATTCATCTTAAATTGAAAAATTAGGAAATTACTGTTATAAAAACTTGAAGTTATATGCAAAAACAACCTGTGGATAATTTAATAATCATTCTTGAACACCTAGTAAGCTATACCCTCTGATCATGATTTTATTACTCACACAAAGAGGGCACCAAATGTAACCAGGAGCCAGCCTGGCTGGACAGAGTCCCCGAATTCGAGCGGTGGGAATTGAGACAGACCAAATGGCCTGGACTGTCCTCAATGGGAGCAGCCCCAAATAGCTTTATTGCTTTATATAGCAGAATTTAACATCATTACAAGGAATAGGGAAGAAATTAAGAGACATTGTGGGTAAAGTACAGGGTGGGTTATTCATTAGCATAATTAACAGGAACAAGCAGACCCTTCCCCATACAGATTTTTTTAACCCCAGGTCTAATAATCGATCAACTGGTCTGACCTTCATGTGAAGCTGCACATTCTTTTCTATAGATTATCACAAGCGGAGGTGAAGGGGAGGCCGAGACCTTGCCATCAAGGCCCCCAGAAACCTTTCCTTTCAGGCTCCTGACCGGCTTCCAACAACGAAAGAAGACTGTCTTATGTAGTCCTATTCTGTTGACTTTTTTTTTTTTAAATATGGAACGCTTTACGAATTAAGGTCCGAGCCCTGTCTTCTTTGGTAGTGTTAAGTGGTAACCACATTGTCCTGGGCCCAGCCCCCCATCAAAGCCACTGATGATAAAACCCTGGAGTATCATACAATAAGTGGACAGGACAATACAGTATGCTTTAAATACTTTTTCAACGGTGTAAAAGTGGCTTAAAGCAAAGCATCTCTAACTGTAAGAACACTGATCACCGTGGTCTCCAATTTATTTTCCCCACACTTACGGGAGAATAAAAATTACAGTAAAATGTAGCTTAAAAATTCTGATTGATGCATCCTGTCTTTTGGACGAGTTAACTCTGAGCAAATGTAACACATTCTACCTGTATATGTCATGCTTGACGCTGGCCCTGGACTTCTGTCCGGGTTCGTAGTTCTCGGGGGGCATGTAGATGATCGTGCCTCCTTCCGGAGCAGATTTGCTACTTCGTGACTGGGACAGGGACATCATGCGCCATTTGGATAAACCAAAATCTGCAATCTGTACGGGAGAAGCGTAAGTAATTGAATTTAAACCTTCAAAAAAATTCAGGAGTGGACTGTCTTAGTTTATAGTCAGATGTGAGACCAGAGGAAATGCTCTGTGTATTAATTTTTTACTTGTGTGTACTCATACTCTACCAGTTTCTTGACAGAGTGCTGAGCCCAGCAGCTCCAGAAGCAGTACATACTGACTTGAAGCCTAGCACAGCGCATACATACTTTTTGCTTTATAATCTGAACGAGTGCTCTCTTGGTGGTGGGAGTACTGCTGTATCTTGAGTGATACATGTGACAGAGTCACAGGACTGCACACGCGCACTAGACCAATGTCACACTGTTAGTCAAGGTCATACTATCATTACGTGCGATGTAACCATTGGCGGAAACTGGGTGAGGGTACTTGGTACCCCTTTGCATTATCTTCGCAGCTTCCTGTGAATCTACACTAATTTCCAAATAAAAAGTAAAAGGTATACTCCACAATTTCAAATAAGAACATATGATTTTGTATTTCCTACTGTAGTTCTATCTGCCCCTGGGGTCTCTGGATAACTAAGCCATTGGAGCAGGAAGAGGGGTCGCTGAAGATAAGAATTAGGGGCTGTAGAAAGGTAGGCATTATGTTGGTGGGTGGAAGAAATGACTAAAAAGCCTCCTGGAGCTGTGATCAGCACACAGATCACCTTCACATGGAACTCATTGTCCAGCAGGATGTTCTGGGTCTTCAGGTCGTGGTGCAGCAGCGGCGGGCTCATGTTGTGCAGGTAGTTCACGCCCAGTGCGATTTCATGCAGTATGCGGAACCTCAGTGGCCAGGCCACCTCTGGGTACTCTGTTTTCTTCATATGCATGGAAGAAACAAAACCACGTCAGTGCCACATCTCATTGCATTCCCACTGAGAAAATGAAACACCCCAAGAGAAAAAGTAGTATAAACTAAGGTCAAAACCTACCCATTCCTATGACACAGCATCCCCACTTGACTGTAATATCTGTACATCTTACCTTTCTCACTTTTCAGAGCAAACAGTAACTTCAT
The DNA here is from genome assembly GCA_004027555.1 of Craseonycteris thonglongyai. Taxonomy (NCBI): domain Eukaryota; kingdom Metazoa; phylum Chordata; class Mammalia; order Chiroptera; family Craseonycteridae; genus Craseonycteris; species Craseonycteris thonglongyai. The sequence goes on along the minus strand of PVKE010001163.1, from coordinate 75,931 downwards.
AGTACTGATACTCCCCTTTAGTTTATACTGGTAAGGTAACTACATGATATTGGGTCTTCTTTCTTCAGTTGACACAGTTTCAATGATTTTTTATATGTATAATACCCAGACAAGTGTATAATACCACACCCACCTTCTTGTTCTAGGGCTCATATCAGGGGTGTCCAACCCTGAGCCATATTGGAAGAAGAATTGTCTTGGGCCACACATAAAATACACTAACAATAGCTGATGAGTTAGAAATAAAAAATCGCAAGATAATCTCATAATGGTTTAAGAAAGTTTAAGGATTTGTGTTGGGCCAAATTCAAAGCCAACTTGGGCTTCGCAACTCATGGGCCACAGATTGGACAAGCTTGTCTTATTATATCAAGTAACTTGTGTGCATGCACACAGTTTGTGTCTGGCATATAACAACCCATGCAAAATTAATATTTCAATTTTCCTATTACTATAAAACTATATTATAATAATCACTGGATCAATAAAAAAGTATGACCACATCATACATATTAACTAAGGATTAATATCTTATACTTTTAAGCATATAATTTATTTGCATTCTAACTTGAAAAATTAGCCTTCAGTTTTGTTTTTATGAAGGAGATAAAGATCATCTTAATTTCTAAAGCATATATAACTTAGACACATTTAAAACATGTTTTATATTTCTTGGTACTTACAAGTGATATCCATTTGAATTTTCTTTTTTTTAAAAAATATTTATTTATTTATTATTAATTTTTTGACACAGAGGGAGAGAGAGAGAGATACAGAGACAGAGAGAGAACTGAACTGGGGGAACTCCCCAGTTCAGCATATGGGTCCGCATGGGCTGGGGCCAGGATTCGATCCTTGGTCCCCAGGGCTGCAAAGTGAGTGCTTAACCCACTGAGCCATCCCGGCTTCCCTGAATTTTTTTAAAATAAATGTTTTCTGAACACAGAAATTAATGCAGCATCTCAGTAGAATGAATATACTCAGAAAAATTAGATATATAGAAAGATCCGACAGTGAATAATCAGGCACCATGCCACTGGGTACATTTTCTAAATGATATGAAAGAGCACAGTTCCACTGGAAGCTCCAAACTTCTCCTGAGAATGTTTTCTGCAAATCGATCAGCTTATAGTTCAGTGAGCAACCTGGCAGGGAAGTGGGTCCAAATACTTGTTTACATTGTTTTTTGATTTATTTCAAACAATCTTTTGTGAGGTTGGGGGAGGGAGCTTCCAGACAAGTCTCACCTTAATAACGCAATATAGGAAACCAAAAGGAAGGCTAACAAATGAACATTACTTCCTCTGGTGTATACACAGCCCCATCTACTTGAGCAACTGAATCTCTGCCTCTGTAAAAAGGCAGCTCTTCTGAAAAGTAGGTGGTTTGCGGGAGTGAGGAGGCCCATCTGCAGTGCAAGGCTATAGGAAGGCTCTGGTCACGGAAGCGTGAGTGCTCACGCCTGATTTTATGACGCCTGCCAGGAGTCACATCCCCCTGAGGGGTTCCACACCTGGGTGCCAGAGTGTCTACCAGGGTGCTGGGGTACGGGGAGAAAGCATTAGAATTTCTACTTGTACTCATTTTTCAAGAGGAAAAAGTAATTGTGCTTCAAAACTGTACCTTGACCGCTGTGGTGTTTACACACATCTCACACACGGACACCAGTTGCATGAAGTATCCATCTTTGTTTCAGGTGGTCACACCATAGAATGAGAGGTGTCCCGAGACAGAGAGGAAGCCACCCATTCTCCCTTGTCACTTACGGAACACTGATGTATCAGAACCTACGGGCCTCCAGTAATTGGACTTTACAGTTTACATGATTCAGTTTTAACTAAAATCAGTCCTCATTAAATGGAGCAAGTGGTTTAAAATGAGTTCTTAAGAGAAACTGTGGGTTGGAGATAATAATATTATCAGCTCAAGCCGACAACAGATGAATGCACATATTTTGAGAATGAGAATCCCCAATTTTGTTTACAAATAGGATTCACAGTCAAAGCCAGAGTACTGGTAACTTGGTACCTCGAGAAAAAAAGTAGGTGGCTCATGCCCTTGTCTCTTATGGAAAAGCTAATGTATTTGGGATTAAGAGATAGATTCATTTGGCCTATTAATTCAGAACTGTATGAACTGGTATTTTTAACAGATAATGTGAACCCTAAATTGCCTTTAACATAAAATAAAATCTGACCTAAGAGTGGACTGTATAATGTGCAGTTTATCTTTTCTCTCTCCCGTGCTGCACTACCTCTTTATTACATACATGTGGGTACTGGAATTCAGTGTAAAACTAAGGATTAGTAACCTAAGCAAAATAATCTAGGAGCCTCAGAATACAAGGTCTGACTCCATATTATTAAGAACACAAAAGAAGCCATAAATAGTGATACTTTACCTCTGCAATTATTCTTCATTACTCTTATTTGGATTCACCTATATGTCCCCAAATAATTTGATCATATGTAAAACCATACAGCTTGAATAACAGAATTGTAGTCACTGAAAATGTACACTTACCCTATGTAGGAGCTCATTTAATGATCCATTTGGCATGTATTCAGTGATTATTCCCAAAAATTCAGGCTCATTGCAGATTCCCAAAATTGGAAGAATGTAGCTAAATCTAGCTTTGTGTAAAATTTCAGCTTCTCTTAGGACATCATTTCTTTCACTAAAGAAAAAAAAAAAGCATAATTCTTACAAAGTAATGGAAAATACCCAATTAGCATGCCCATGATATTAAGCCTGGATTTTTTCATTAATTAGCTTTTGTCCTCTTATAAATTATGTAACTTCTATGTCCTTTCATTTCATCATATTTAAAGTAGTAATAACACACCTGCCCTGTATCTTCCACAGGTTTGTTTGGAGACCAAAATAACTTCTATAAGCCACTGACTGAAAAAAGTTAAACCCAGGTTATTATAAAGGTACTTTTCTAGGAAAAGGAAAGAACACGAGTTAAGTTTATAAAGTCTGTATCAGAATAATTGGTATGTGAACTAAACTAAGCTTATGTTGTATTAAAATGATCAGATTTGATTAGAACATCAAATGTTATGGTTGTAAACCACTGAAAATTTTCCAAATACCCTGACTATTAAAACATGCAGATGTTGTTGATTTAAATGACAAGATGAAAAAAAAAATAAAAGAAAAAAAAAATAGGGGAAGCCGGGATGGCTCAGTGGGTTAAGCGCTCACTGTGCAGTGCCAGGGACCAAGGATTGAATCCCGGCCCCGGCCTGTGCGGACCCATATGCTGAACTGGGGAGTGCCCCCAGTTCAGTTCTCTGTCTCTGTATCTGTCTCTTTCTCTCTGTCAAAAAATAAAATAAAATACAAACAAACAAACAAACAAACAAATAAATAAATAAATGACTAGATCGCAGTTGTAAGACACTGGAACTCAGGAGAAGAACATGAGAACAGGGAAATGCTCATAGAACAGACGCCTGGGGTAACTCTGGGTCCCAGGTTCATGTGCTTCTTCATTAAACAAATAAATGTTGAACTTTTAGTAAGAATAAACTGTGCTCAGCATTATGGAGAATATAAAGACAAAGAACAAACAAACCACAGTCTCTGCCCTGAAGCTGCCCAGAAATCCTTTAAATAAATACTCATTGTGGTTTCACTTTGCATTTTCCTATAAGTGAGGCTGAACACCTTTTCAAACACCCCTTGGCCATGTGCATGTCTTCTTTGGTTGTATTATCTTGATTCTGGTGATCATCCGCTGGATGTGTGTGTCAAACCACCACGCAGCAAGTGTACTTTAAACAGGTGGTAGTGTGTGCGTCTCTGTGCTCCAGGTGAGTAATAGTCTAGCACAGGTACGTGCAGGGCGGAAAATTGGGAGTGATGTTAAATGCTGTGCTCCTGGTTTGTGTACTTACTATGCGTTACACTTTTATTGCTAGTTTAGTTTATCAGAAAGTCTGCTCAAAGCTGCATGCTGTGTCACCCAGGTGGCAGCCTCACACACCTCACGGTTGCTGTCTCTTGACGGTATCGTTTCTCCTGTGCTCGGTTTCATCTCGTGTTGCCTTGTACAGGAACATGCTGCATAGCCATGTAGCCCAGGAGCATTGGGTTGTAGCACACGGGCCAGGTGTGCAGTGTGTGTCAGTGCCTCTGCGATGTCCGCATGATGACAAGACTGCCTACCCATGCCCCTCTCTCACCATTCCCTGTCCTTCCGCAACACATGACTGATTATACATCGATATCTGTCACTTAGTCCTCAATAATAAAGTTAAAAAATAAGGAAAACGATACTTAAAATAGAAGGTAGAATGCGATTTGTGCCACCAAACAGAAAAGAAAGAAAAAGTAACTAAATGAATCAATAGAGAGCTGTGGGGGCTCAGAGAAAAGAGGACACACTGGGCCCGGGGAGTCCCAGCAGCCTTTACAGAGGTGGGATTTCAACTGCACTTGAAGGATGGACAGAATCTCAGCCTTTGGAGAAAGGGCATCCAAGAGGGGAGAGCCCTTGCCTTTCTTTCTCTTCTGTGTGTCCCCAGGACCTGGAACAGTGCCTGGCACAGAGTAGATGTCCAGCAGATATGCACCAAATGCACCTGAGGAAGTCAAAGTGAGGGCTGTGTTCAGAAAACGGCCATATGGCTAATGGGAGGCGGCACATGCGACAGAGTATGTCGATGGATTGAAGGGGAACAGGGCTGCATCTCAGAGCCACTGAGCCAGACAGTGCCCACACCTTACCCCGGTAGTCTCTGCGCTGTGGCACAGGAACGACGTGAGCAGAACACACCGAGGATTAACGTGGCAAGAGGACGTGGGATCAGAAAGAGGCAGAGTTTGAAAGTCAGTGTTAGGAGCGATGATGCTAGTGAAGATGTGAAGCAGTGAGAGGGGGCCAGAGATGCTAAAGGCAACAGTGGGGTTGGAAAGAAAACCACGAGCTGACTGCAATACCCAGAGTGACGGACTGACAGGGACAGAAAAGGAAAGGAATGGGGATGCCGCCCGCCTTCACCCTGGTGAATGTGTGTTGGCAGCAGCAATAACAAAAACAGAGCTGACTCCAGAAGCCTGTTGGGTAAGTGATGACGATTAGGTGGCTCTTGAGCCACCCAAGCTCTGGATGAATGGCTGTTGCAATAAGAAAAGCAACAGGCATTCCATACTAGATGACAAGGCCTACTCTAAAAATAAACAGCAAAAAAATCTTAGTCATGTATATGCTGAATAAATGAACATATATGAACTTACGTTTCATAATTAAAGAGTTACCCTGTTCTGCAGCCACTTAATACCCCAACTACGAGGCAGGCAGTTACAGTAGACTCTTTGTTAACTAGAACTTGAGCAACTGGCACAAAAATTGAAGAAATACTACATTTATCTGGCATGGATGCTGGTTAACAGAGGGTCTCCTGTACATCAGTTCTCGAGACCTGTTGTAATTATATTCCCTAAGTTGAAACAGTTCTGTGTTTGCATCAAGGGATGGAGGTCAACAAGACAGTTACTGTGCAGCATCCTCGTAGGGAGACAGAGGATGGACCTGAAGAGTCCTGTGTACTCTAAGAAAGAACCACAGACAGACAGGGCATGCCGGGAAGTCTCAGTCCTCCCGTGAAAGGTCTGTTTCGATCCAGCTATGCAGCCACTTTATATGCACTATCATCCTAAGACCATCCTCTAAAGTTGATTTCCTTATCCCCACTGTATACGTCAGGGCACTGAAGGTCCAGTCAATACATTTCTAATGGTCACACAGTAATAAGTGGCAGGGTTGGAGTCAGCTCTAAATTGAGATTGTGGAACTCTAAAGCCTGTGTTCTTTCCCTGCCAGTGCGTGATCAGAGATGAAGGGAAGTTCTTGAGGTCAGATTTCTGGTAAGATCGAGTGAGTGGGAAAGCAGAAAAAGCCAAAACAGTTTAAAAGTAGGTTGTCAGATGTTTTTAAATAAAAATGTAAAATACAGCTTCTGTAGACATATCACCAAAATTGCCTGGCAAAAGCCAGTTATGGTGTCTACAGGGTGTTTGAGCAACCAACCAGGCTTGTCTACTCATAAGGAGCTGGGAGATTGTGGGGGAAGGTCCACTCATTGGGCAGAGGTGAGGTTGTGGAGAATGACTTCCCAATCCCTGACATAGGAACACGAAACAGTGTGTAAACTTATTTTTCTTTCTTAGAGAACAGTTATCTGCAGCAGAGCCCGGAAGTCCCTGTATTTGTTATTCCCACCTTATAAGTCAGGAAACTGTCTGTGAATCAAATGCATAGCCCAGCCCTGTGCTTGGAACATGTGTGGCCACTGCTCATGCTAATGCTGTAGGAAACAGGCGGGAGCAAACGTGATGCAGGACTGCCAGTGTGTCCCTGATCTTCATCATGGCTTCTTTGACAACAATTAATGTCCTACCCAATTTGGTGAAGAACTTTAGATTATGAAAACTGTTAATGAGTTTGGAAGGGGAGCTCCCTCTTCATGGCCTCCACAGGGCACAAAACTCAGATGAATTAGCACCTCGCACAAATGGGAGGATTGCCGTGCTGTAGAATACCTAGCAGTACCTTCAGTGCTAGGTGTCCACCCATCAGCATGGCTGATTCTAAAATATGTCCACCCTTCACAGGTGACGCGTTACACACACACACACACACTTGCCCAGCAGCACCTGCTCTAGAGAAGTCAAGGCCCAGGCTGAACAGGCCACGCCCTGCACATCACCAGGCCTGGGTCCTGGTGTAGGAGAGGTGGGGACAAGCGCTAGAAAGTGCCTGTGAGATCTGGCCCCTCCAAGCCTGGTATAGAGACACAGCAAAGGGCGTGCACACCGGCAGCGAGGACGTTACCGGACACTGGTTCCTATCTGGCCAATCAAGCCCCTAGCACGATGTACAGCGATCCCTCGTTTTTCGCGGTTAATGGGGACCAGAACCTTCCGCGAAAGCTGAAAAACCGCGAAGTAGGATTTGCCCCTAGGAATTTTCTCATTGGTCGATGTCGCACCGGAAACCAGTCACGCGCCTTTATGAGAGCCGTGGTATGTACTCTGAGTCAACTCATCTCTTTGTTTGACATGCAGGGATCCTTCTCTCTCGCGCATCAACATGAAACAACGCTCCTTTCCGCCATGTGGCTGCCGTCATGGTTGTATTTTTTCATTTTTATATTTTTTGATGAATATTTTGGGAAAACCCACGAAGCACTGAAGCCGCAAACCATGAAGCGCGAAGTGGCGAGGGAACGCTGTATTTTCACACAGATGCCGACAGGATGTTGCCTCACCACAAACAATGCACGGCCCAGGGAGGAGGGAGACCCACGACTACAGTCATCGGCCCCCTGCAGAGGGCGGACATGTGTTCCAGGAAACAGATCATTCCAGGCTGTGAGGCATTGAAACGTTTGGTCATTCACCAGGTCTGACTCGGTTTAGGGGGTCGCAGAAACCACGGGGACAGGCTTTCCCGTGCGCGTGAGCGACAACCTGCACGAAGGTGAATCTGTCTACAGTCCAGGGGTCTCCAGACTACTGCCCGCGGAGGCCTTTGCATCTGAATAAAATAATATCAAATAAATAATTAAAAACATCCACGTTGTTATTCTTTTTTACGTGGCCCTCAAGTGTGTCGTGGGCCCCCACACTGCTGTTAACGCGGCCCGCGGGCTGAGAAGTTTGGGGGAAGGTCACCCGTGAAGGTCACAGCGCGGAACTCCGTCGACCCCAGAGCGGCGCGGTCAGTGAGGATGCGGACCCCGCACCCGGCTTGTCTGACACAACTCCCGTGACAGGAGCCGTAACTGTCCCAACTCGCTCCGCGTGGCACCAGCAGCGCCAGCGACGCCGCTGGGGGTCGGGGGCCACCGGGCGAAACGGGGGGTCCTGGGCGCCCCCCGCAGACGCGCGGCGCCGGGCGGCGAGGCCTCTGCGGAGGCGGCGGCGGGGCGCGGGCAGGGCGGGCCCCGACCCCCAGGGCGGGCCCCGACCCCCGGGCGCTTACCTGTCCAGCAGCGGGGTGTGGATGTGCAGGTGCTTCACCGCCACCTGCACGCGCCAGTCGGCGTGGCGCGCCGACGACACAGTGCCCGACGCGCCGCGGCTGAGGAAGCGCAGGTCGGCGAGCTTGTGCGAGGGCACGGCGGGCAGCGCGCTGCAGATGGGCTCGGCGCTCATGCTTCCGGGCCGCCGGCCCGCTCTGGGCTCCCGGCTCCCGCGCCGCCCCTGCTGCTGCCCGCCGGCTGCTAGGTCGCCAGGCCGCCCATCCCCGCGCGGCGCCCAGCGGGTCGTCGTCCGCACACCCGCGACTCCGCGGGACTCTGAGGTGAATTCGGCCTCCCTGCGTCGCGCCCCGGCCACGCCCCTAACCACGCCCCGGACCGCCCTAACCACGCCCCAGTTTCGCTTCCCCCGCCCCGCCCTCGCCCCGCCCCCTCGCCCCGCCCCTGGTTTCGCTCCCGCCCGCCCGGCTCCGCCCCCGCTCGGCCCCGCCCCTGGTTTCGCTCCCGCCAGTCCGGCTCCGTCCCCGCCCCGCCCCTGGCTTTGCTCCCGCCAGTCCGGCTCCGCCCCCGTCCCGCCCCTGGCTTCGCTCCCGCCAGTCCGGCTCCGCCCCTCGCCTCGCCCCTGGTTTCGCTCCCGCCCTCCAGGCTCCGCCCCTCTCCCCGCCCCTGGTTTCGCTCCCGCCCGCCCGGCTCCGCCCCTTGCCTCGCCCCCCACCTACTCCGCCCGCGCGCACCTCTCGAGCAGCAACCAGGAGCGAGGCCAGGCCCCGCCCCACCCTTCTCCTCCCCTCCCCGGCTCCGCCCCCACCGGCTCCGGCTCCGCCCCCGCCAGCTCCGCCCCCTGCCGGCTCCGCCCACGCGCTCCTCCGGGGCTGCAACCTGGCGCCAGGCCGCGGTCAGGGCGACCCCTGCGGGCCGGCGGCGGGAACCGAGCGCCGCTCTGTCCGTCCTTTCGGACAAGGTGTGAGATGCTCTCGGCCGCCGGCCTGCTCCTCAGCCCGCCTGGCCCCGGCTTCAGTCTCCTCAGCTCCGCTTCTGAGGAGGACGGGAGGACCGGCTCCTCCACGGCACCGCCTCCGCGCCCGCGGTGACACCGACTGGGCATCTAAGGAGCCAGGTAAGGCGGCCACGGCGCCCGGGGTCTGGGGCCGGCGGGCGGGCCGGGGCGACCGCGCCTCAGCCGGCCTCCTGCGGTCGTGACAGACAGACGGCTCCCGCCCCGCCGGGCGCCTCAGCGACAGCGACAGCGACGCAGCGGCCGTGTGACACTGCGCTGCAGTGATGGGGAGAGAGCCGTGAGGCGGCTCCTGACGGGTGCCGACATTCCCAGTAAATGCCCAGCCCGATGCTCTGCTTTGTTGTCAGCGAGTTCTGTGCCTCAAAGTGCTCCCCAAACCCGTTCACTCATCGTTCATTCATTCATTCATTCACTCACTCATTCATTCATTCACTCATTCACTCACCCACTCACCCTGTCAGTCAGTCAGTCAGTCAGTCAGTCACCCATCCAGTCTGTCAGCCACCCATCCAGTCAGTCGTCAGTCACCGATCCAGTCAGTCAGCCACCCATCCACACACCCACTCACCCTCAGTCAGTCAGTCACCCATCCAGTCAGTCGTCAGTCACCCATCTAGTCTGTCAGTCACCCATCCAGTCAGTCGTCAGTCACCCATCCAGTTAGTTGTCAGTCACCCATCTAGTCTGTCAGTCACCCATCCAGTCAGTCACCCATCCAGTCAGCCACCCATCCACACACCCACTCACCCTGTCAGTCAGTCAGTCAGTCACCCATCCAGTCAGTCGTCAGTCACCCATCCAGTCAGTCAGTCACCCATCCAGTCTGTCAGCCACCCATCCAGTCAGTCAGTCAGTCGTCATTCAGTCATCCATTCAGGTCACTAACAAACTAAGACTTCTGGAAAAAGACAACAGGAAATCAGCAGGGAGGAATTGATTCAGAAAAAATTTAAGAAGTTTTTCCTAGACTAAAGCACAGGGGTCTCCATATGGAAAGGGCTCCCCAAGAACCCCCAGTGAAGGAGATGAAAAACCCGGATGAGCCCATCATCAAGACACCCAGGACGCTAAGAATAAAGAGAGGATTCCCAAAGTTTTCAGACAGTCATTAGAATGCCATTGGATTTCTCAGCAATTACATTTTCATGCTAAAACACGATGAGGTGACGTCTCTTCAAAGTTCTGAGGGACAGCAAGATTTAACCTGAAATTTTGTGGTCAAATTATCCATCAAGTGTAAGGGTAGAAAAAAAAAAACATTTTCACATAAACATCCACCTTCTTTTTAAGAAAGCTACTAGGGGATGCGCTCTAACAAAACACGGGAATAAGTCAAGAAAGAGAAAGACATGGGGTCCAGAAAACAGGACCAGGAAAATGTGAAGGGAGACCCCAGGATGCAAGAACTGTCTTCAATTTATTTATCACAACCTCAGCCTGTTAGCTTTCATGATAGTTTTCACCATTGTACAGTTTTAAAAATAATTTCATTATACAGTGAAATTATCTCCTAGAAGTTTCTTAGAAGGTTAAACTGACATCTTTCTGTGAAAATGTTGAAAAGTAAAACCTGGTGCTAGAGCCTAACAAACTTGCCAGCTTCATTTGTACACCTCCTAGCAATAGGGAATTAACTACGTTGTGAGCAGGCCATTCCCAGGACAGCTTTGAATGAGGCCCAACACAAATTCTTAAAACATTATGAGATGTTTTTGCAACTTTATTTATTTAGCTCATCAACCATCATTAGTGTAAGTGTATTTTATGTGGGGCCCAAGACAATTTTTCTTCCAGTGTGGCCCAGGGAAACCAAAGGGTTGGATGCTACTGGGTTAAAGGTTTTTATTTTAGGAAGTTCTTCTCTTCTTTATATCACCACTGTGTTACATTGAATATGAGTATGTGTAACTCTTCTAGCAGACAATTTAAGCTTTGTCATTGATTCATTTACTTCCACTTAGTTTTCACTCTCACAGGGGTTCAATGAATCTACTTTCCTTCATCATTATCCCCCTACATCCCAATAGAGTAGAGCATTCCATATAGAATTGGACATGTGACAGAGGGAGTGGCTGTGCCTGCCTCTGATCTGAATCTATTAGTGCCCTGGAAGACAGTATGCATTTTTCAAGTACTCTTGTTAAATTGTTAATTCAGGTTGAACCTGTGGTGGGTTAAAACTGGAGATCTTTGTTAACTTGTTTCTTCCTTTCTTTTTTTTTCCTTTATCTTTATTATTTTTTCTTTCTTTCTAATATCAGCCACCTTTAAACCAGGCTTTCTCTCCTGTACTTGTGCAGTTAATTATTTTAGATGCAGTATTATGGGTTAAATTGTGCACCCCCGAAAGATGTTGAAGTCCTAACCCGTACTACCTGTGAATGTGACCGTATTTGGAGACATGGTCTTTGCAGCTGATCACATTAAGATGAGGTCACTAGGATGGGCCCAATCCACTGTGACTGGTATCCTTATAAGAAGGGGAAATTTGGGCTCAGAGATAAACACTCAGAAAGGGGAGCTATTGTGAAGACACAGGGAGAAAGTCATCTATAAGCCAAGAACTGCCTGAGGCTACAGAAGCTAGGAGGGAGGAATGGAACATTCCTCAAAAGAACCAACTCTGTGACCAATCTTGATTTTGGACTTCTAGCCTCCAGAGCTGGGAGACAATACATTTCTGCAGTTTAAGCTACTAAGTTTGCAATTTTTTGTTACGGCAATCTCAGGAAACGAAAACACCCAAGGTTCAATTAAAAAAACAACAACTTGGGGAAGCTGGGATGGCTCAGTGGGTTAAGCGCTTGCTTTGCAACCCCGGAGACCAGGGATCGAATCCCAGCTCCAGCCCATGTGGACCCATGTGCTGAGCTGGGGTGTGCCCCCAGTTCAGTTCTTGCCAGGGCCTATGCAGAAGGCTCCCGGCCCAGTTCCTGCCCTGTGCAGCCCTGCGCCCACCTGTGGAGTGAAACTATATGGAAAATTAATGCTCAACTATGGAGACTGCTCTGGGCCCTCCCCCTTCTCTCTGTCTCTCTCTCTGTCAAAAACAATAAAAATAAATCTTTAAAAACAAAACAAAATTTTTATTTGGAGATAATAATAATAACAATAGGCAGTTGCAAAGATAATATAGACAGATCCCACATATCCTTCACCCAGTTTCCCCATTGGTTACATCTTATATAATTATAGTACAGTATTAAAACCAGCAATTTCACATTCATTCACTGTGTCTACATTGCTCAGTGTCATTTTGTCACAATCATAGTTTCCTGAATTTCGGTCAAGAATCAGGACTGGCCTGTTACCACAGAGATCGCCCTCATCCCACCCCAACAGTCACCCCACACACACACCATCCCTGACCCCTGGCCTCCAAAATTCTGTTTTCCATTTCCATAATTTTGTCTTTTGAAGAATGTTATGTTAGTGAAAGTGTGTGATTTTTTGAGGTTCTCTTTGTACGCTCAGCACAATGCCCTTGAAATCCACTCAAATTGTTTCATCAGTAGGTGATTTTTTTTTATTATTGCAGAATAATATTCCATGGTATATTAGTTGTTAAACCATTCACCTATTGAGGGACATTTTAACTGTTTCCAGGTTTTAGCTACTAATGAAGCTGCTGTGAACCATTGTGTAGAGGTTTTGTTGGACATACACTTTCATTCTCTGAGATAAATGCCCAGGAGCATAATTGCTGGGTTGAATGGTAAGGGCATGTGTGGTTTTTAAAAGAGATTGCCACACTGTTTTCCAGAGTGACTGTGTCATTTTACATTCCCACCAGCAATATGTGAGAGGTTCCATCTCTGCTTCCTTGTCCGCATTTAGTGTTGTTACTATTTAACTATCTAGTGTGTCGTAATATTCCACCCGTAGACCTAGTTCAATTTTTCAACTTTATCCTATTACATTTTTTTTATATTTATGTAGGTTCATTCTTCTAGCCTTTCATGAATCTCTTACATCTCTGCATTTTGCCAAATTGGCTATCTTTTCCAGGAAGTGTAATGTTTGGAAGAATACAGACCTCCTGACTTCAGTTCTCTGCTTTATCACATATGAACTGTGTAACTTTGAGCAGTCATATTTTCTCCATGTATGAGAGTATTGCTCTAGCTAATGCTGTAAATATGAAATAAGGTAGTGTACCCATAGTGCTCAGTAGATGGCACACCCTCAATAGGTGCTCTTACTTTCTTTTCCTTCTGTGTTTTCAACTCATCAAAATGTGAGCCAGGACAAAACAAGTTCAGAATCTAGAGGTAGCTACTAGCGACCTGTCTTTATTCATTAACCAGGTAAATCAGGATCTAGAAAATATACTTCACTTAGTAAAACTTCAGGAAAATTTCTCTTTACAGTTTAGGTGACAGCCTGAGCATATTCTCATTTTTTTTTTTTTTTTTTTATCTTTTCACATTTATAGAGAGAAATTATCTTTTTGTCTTCAGTGCATAATTATTTCTATTTTACTTTTTGACAGATAGAGAGAGAGACAGAGACAGAGACAGTTAGAGAACCAAACTGTGGGAACTCCCCAGTTCAGCACGTGGGTCCTGCCTGGGCCGGAGCCGGGATTCGATCCCCGGTCCCCATGGCCTCAAAGCGAGCGCTCAACCCGCTGAGCCGTCCCGGCTTTCCCCTCATATTCTCATTTTAATTGCTCATTGAAACAGATCATATTTTTAAGCCTTTGAAATTGAAAATATATAGAAAAAAAATAATGGCAAAAGAAGGGAAAGTAGTATATTCTCAAATCTCTGATTAGCTAGGCAAGACTGGAGGCATCTTACTGCTTGCTGCCCTCCCCCATATAGCCTCAAACTGGGATGTTCTGGACCTAAGGCAGATCTGGCCCGACTACCACCTTTTTACAAGAAAATAAAAATTACATTCAAGTGAAATTACACTGTAGTCCTCTAATTATTCAGATGCTTTGTTATGTAGAAGAAGATGGAGAAAACAATTTGTCTTAAAATCCCCTACTTGGATCTCACGCTTAAAGAAAGGAAAGCTGGACAGTACTGGGTATCTCCTATTTCATTACCAAATATTTATTTGCTTATCGATGTGCAAGAAACATTTTATTTTCTTCATTTCATGTAAATATGATTTTTAATTTAAAAAATTACATGTACCAAACTGGTGTGGTAAAACATTCAAGAATGATGGAAACACATATACATGAAAAGTAAGCCTTCCTGATTCTCTGGCTCACCAGGCTACCTCCCCTAAGGCAACAGATAAATTTAATGAATGTTTTGTGTGCCATAACACTAGGGGCTGGAAAGACAAGGATCACAAGAGACACGAGGTCCCTGCTTGTAATCTAAGGGAGACAACTGAACATAGTACGTGTCCTAACAGGGCAGCCCAGGGCACTCTCAGATATTAGAGGACAGAAGCATATGTGTGACTGAATGAAAGAGAAGTCAGATAAATTGCCCAAAGTCACAGAGTTTATAAAGTACAGGCAGGATTACTGAACCAACCTTTTCCAGGAACTGCTTGTTATTACCAGCAGGGCACTCGATTTTCAGTTTCATTTCATACAATGTCTTAAGAGAGAAATTTATTAGCAAGAGGGTATTTCCCAGATACAAAAAGACAGAGCTGGACAAAAATTTATTACTAATGGCTATTTCATGGGAAATCCCATTTTCCTTTGACATTTTGCTTGGCAGGTTCCAAGAATGTGCAAGCTGTGTTACTAGTCGCTCAGTCTGCGTTGAAGCTTTGCAGCCCCCGGATTTAGAAGGATATTTTGAGCAGAATATACTAAAGTACAGTAATTTTTAAAGGCAGCGCGCGCACGTGCGCGCGCGAACACACACACACACACACACACACACACACACACACACACACTCTTTCTTTTTGCTTTAGGAAGTGGCTGTGAGAAAGAGGTTACAAGTACACAGTCCTGTTAGGGGCAGGCGCAGAGCTGTGGGGGTGGGAAGGCAGAGTCACCTGTGTAGTCCCAGCCCTCATGGGTGTGGAAACTGTGGCTGAATCGGGTCTAACGTCAGCAGCTAGGCAGGTTGTCAGACAGCACACAGAGGTTTATTGGGAAACAGGAACCGGAAGCTTCTTCGACTCAACTTTCATAATTGTAAAAAGGAATACAATTGTCTGCCCCGCCAGGGATGCCTTGTTGCACAACTTCAGAGGACACTGCTCACAGGGAGCACATGATAAATGGGGCCTCTGGAGGCGTGCAGTGTGGAGACCTACGGCTCACTTACCTCACAAGATGTTCTGAGAGACTCGTTATACAATGACTAGGGGAAGCCGGGATGGCTCAGGGGGTTGAGTGCTTGCTTTGAAGCCCCAGGGACTGAGGATCAAATCCCGGCCCTGGCCCGTGTGAACCCATATGTTGAACTGGGGTGTGCTTCCCAAGCAGGAGATCCCCAGTTGGTTCTTGCCCCCACCGCCTAGTTTAGCCCCTGGCTCTAGGGGTGAGCTTCCCATGCGGGAGGCCCCCAGCCCAGTTCCTACCCTGCACGGCCCCCGCCCACCTGTGTGGAATGAAACCATGTTGAAAACATGACGTACAGCTATGGGGACTGCTCTGGGCCCTCTCCCTTCTCTGTCTCTCTGTCAAAATCAATAAAATAAAGTATCTAATTGTTACCAACCAATGTCACCCCATTAAATTTAACAATAACAAAAAATTAATTAATTAAAAAAAAGAAAGAAAATCAATAAAATAAATCTTAAAAAAATAAAATAAAAAAGTTATACAATGACTATAAAAGGGCTTTATACACTATAAATCTGTCAATGTATTGTGTACATACACAATAACAACAGTAGTTGTTTTTTCCTGGCCAGCTCTGCCCTTCCAGCAGAACATTCTTATTTAGAAAGTTTGTAAAAGAGCAACATAGCCTGGTATGAGGGGTGGTCATGAGATTCACTGAATGAAGGGAGAGATGGGAAGAAGGCAAAAAAACTCTTTGTTATTTTTTCTTTTCAGTATATTCCCCCTGAATTCTCACAACACTTCTCAGATCTTTCAATAAGTTTATGCCCTCAGGAAAAAAATGTTTTATTTTTGCCCTCAAAATTTCAGCTTTAACCTTTTTTGTTGTCTGTAAATTTCTACCCTTGAAGTTGTTTCTTCATATTTGGGAAAAAATAATAATCAGATGGAGCCAGGTCTGGACTGTAGGGAGGGTGGTTTTAATGTTTGGAAGCCACAGTTGTGAAGAGCATCCAACGCAACAGTGTTCTTGTGCATGGGCATGTTGTCGTGCAAAAGAAGCAGCCCTTTGGTCCACTTTCCTCTTCTTTTTTCTTTTGCAGATTCTTTTAACTGTTTCAGCAGACTGGAATAGTACTCTTCAGGTATTATGATCCCCTGATCCTTATAATTAATCAGCAGGATACCCTCTGTATCCCCCAAAAACCGTAGCCATGATTTTTCCAGCCAGTTGTGACACCTTGAAGTTCTTGGTGGGTGGCATGTCCTTTTCATGCCACTGCATGGACTCCTGCTTTGACTCAGGCTCACGATGATGACCCCAAGTTTCATCTCTAACGACAATCCAGTTTAAAACTTCATCTTCGTTGTCTCTGCAGACATCTAACAACTATCATGAACCTTCGATGTGCTATTGTTTTTGAAGTGGCGTGAGCATTGTCAGTACCCATCTTGCACTGACTTTCGACATCCTTAGATGCTGATGGAGAATATTCAGAATGGTTGTAGACCACTATGAAAGGCAGTATAGAGATTCCTCAAAAATTAGAAAGGGAATTGTCATATGACCCAGCAACCCCTCTCCTGGGTGTCTACCCAAAAAACCTGAAAACCTTAATTGGCAAAGATATATGTACCCCAATATTCATTGCAGCACTATTCACGGTGGCCAAGTTGTGGAATCAACCAAAGTGTCCTCTGATACATGACTGGATAAAGAAGCTGTGGTACATTTATACAATGGAATACTACTCAGCGATAAGAAAAGATGAAATACAGCCATTTGTGACAACATGGACAGACCTTGAAAACATCTGATTAAGTGAAATAAGTCAGACTGAAAGAATCAAGAAACATTTGACCTCACTTATAGGTGGAATATAAAACTGAAAAGAAGAAAGAAACAAAGACTCATGGACACAGTCAATAGTTTAGTGGTTACCTGAGGGTAAGTGGGGAGGGAGAGGGAGAGGCGGGAGGGAGGAGTAGGGAGGGGGAATCAAATATATGGTGATGGAAAGAGAGCTGATTCTGGGTGGTGAGCACATAATGTGATACATAGACAATGTAATGTAGAACTGTACACCTGCAAACAATGTAATTGTTATCAACCAGTCACCCCAATAAATTTAACAATTAAAAAAAGAAAAGGATCTCCCATACTCAGCTTACTTTGAAATAAATCCTGTTTTATGACCTTCAAAAAAAAAATAAAAGAAAGAATGGTTGTTGGTGATACTCCAACCATTTCTGCAGGCTGGATTTTATTGAATCTGGCATCTTCCACTACAAGTTTTCAACTTTATCAACAATGTCTGAGGAAGTGGACTCAACAGGGTGTCCCAGATGGAGGTCATCTTCAGTAGACTCTCTGCCTTCTTGAAAAGGCTGTGCCTCTTGTAAACAATGGATTTCCCAGGACAACAGTACCCGTAAACCACTAACATCTCTTCCTAAATTGTTTGAGGTGTTTTTCCTTGTTTTGTGAGGAACTTAATGGTGGCACACAATTCAATTTTATCCATGCTTGAGGTTTTTCTCACATTTGATGTGCTTCTTTGGTGATATCGGAAAGAACACAGATGCAAGTAGGCTAAAGTTTGGCACATATACTAATAATAAGTCACACAATCCAACTATGTGCACTAGTACTCCCACCTCTCAGATATTGCCCCCTGTTCTACGGATTTCTTTTTTATTAATTTTTTAATTTTTAATTTTATTTTATTTTTTAAATATATATATATATATATATTTTCTTAATATATATTATTTATTTATTTAGTTTTGACAGAGAGAGAGAGATACAGAGACAGAGACAGAGAGAGAACTGAACTGGGGGAGCTCCCAGTTCAGCATATGGGTCCGCACAGGCCAGGGCTGGGATTCGATCCCCGGTCTCTGGCACTTCAAAGTGAGAGCTTAACCCACTGAGCCATCCCGGCTTCCCCATCTACGGATTTCTTGACCACCCCTCATAGCTGGGAGCTGCCTGGCACTTACAGTACATCTGTGAGGTTTTGTTGAATATAAACATCTTCAGAGAACACCAACCTCGGACAAGACTTCTTGTGACTGCAAAGGACCAAGAAACATAAGACGGCTTCATGATCATGTCTGAAGAGACAGAAATAAGAAATAGTCTAACCTGAAGAATGAGCAAACTTCACCCTTTCCTATCTAATAATAATGACTGCTGCTTCATTACTAATTGCAGCTTTAGCCAGATTTCATTCCTCTACCCGTGCTGATGAGAATGATTAAAATACCCAACCTGAGAATTACCCCAGCTTCAGGGCAGTATCTGATGCAGGGAAGATCCCCATTTTCTTGAATGCTCCCCCAAATCACCCAGAGAAGCCCAAATCCTGTGAAAAGTCTTTTCTAATACCCTGTTGTGGAGATGCCCACGGTTCCCTGCAGTACACATTTCTGCTCCTCACATGATTCAGTAAAGCTTCCTAGAAGTGCTGGAGGACAGTGACAGGGTTGTGGAGCAGCTGTTACCCAGCCGGAGCCCTCACTGTCTGCATCCCGGTCACAGAGCTAGACCCTGATGTCCCTAGGGACTCGCCCAGTTCTGGTTCTATCTCAGAGCCCCGGACTCCTGGCCACCATCTCAGCCTGCAAGTCCTTGATGGACTATGGGGATGTGGACATCAGGCCCTGGTAGCAGTGACAGCCAACACTCAGCTAATGCTGGCTCTGTGTCAGGCACCCTGCTGAGCGATGCACATACCGCAGCTCACTCACCGCCAGTGCACTGCCCTGCATGAGCTGTCACTGTCATTTTTCAGACTCAGAAATGGAGGCGCAAAGATGTTAATGGCCTGTGTCAGGTCTCACAGCTGTTAAGTGCCAGAGCAAGGACTGGCACCAAGGAGAGGGCAGTGAGTCTGTCACCTCCTCTCACAAAGTGGCATCAGGCTTCTGAGACATGGGTATGAGAGAGTTGTTACAGCTCAGCACTGTTATAGGGAGAGTTACTCTACACGTGAGGCAGGCCAGCTCCTGAAGGAGTTCAGTCCAGCAAACTTACAGTGTGATGCCTCTCTTTAATTATAGTTGTAAAGTTTTTATAAGTTCCTTTTCTTTTTTTAAGATTTGTTGTATTGTTTGTGACAGAGACAGAGAAAGAGACAGAGAGAAGGGGGAGGGCCCAAAGCAGTCTCCATAGTTGTACGTCATCAGTTTTCGACATGGCTTCGTTCCACACAGGTGGGCGGGGGCCGCACAGGGCAGGAACTGGGCTGGGGGCCTCCCGCATGGGAAGCTCACCCCAGTTCAGCACATGGGTCTGCACAGGTGGGGCTGGGATTCGATCCTTGGTCCCTGGGGCTGCAAAGCGAGCTCTTAACCCCCTGAGCCATCCTGACTTCCCTAATAAAGTCTTTATATATCACCTCTCTTTTTTTAAAAACATTGCTCATTATAACAACAGTACATTAGAACTCTCCTCTTTGTTAACCGGAGTTCATGACCTCATCAGTGCTATGTGATCTCCCTTCCTCTATTCAGTAGTGGAAATAACACCTTTCTTAAGCGTATTATGAACATTGAACAGAATTGTCTGCGTAAGGCTATCCCCAATTAAATATTAGTTTTCTTGCTCAAAATAAAGTATTTGGGGCTTTGCCAATTTTAGTCTAAGTGAGAATGACCAACTTCGTAAGATAATTGTTGAGGCTGGCTGGCTTATGACATAGTGAGAAGTGACTGGAAAACGATGTAGCTGTGCTTTTGCTTCAAAGGTGATGCGAAGACAAGGGCCGTACCTGTTTCTTTTACTTGTGCCCTGGCTGATGGATGAACGCGTTAGTAATCCACCTCCTCTCACTTCAGGCCATGGAAGGGATTTTTGGCCAGCTGACGGTTAAAAGCAACTCTTGGTTTGAAAGCATGCAGGGTTACCTGGCATGCTTGTTTAAAGTTTTCCTTCCCCCACCCCAAAGTTCTGAGTTCATGTTTAAAAATCATTATGTTCAACAGAGGTAAAATTATTTTAAAATGTACTAGATTTTTAAAAATCTTTTTTTGGGGGGCGGTGGGGATTGGGAGGACCATTGACCGCTGACGGCAGAACAATGGCGTCGTTTTATTTCAGAACACAACTTTTATACCACAACTCAACTTCCGCATTCCAATGCATATTGATTGTCTCAAGCCTCTCTGAGATCTCCGTCCTGTTATGTTCCTTAAGCTGGTTGCCTGCGGCTTTCTGCACACTCGCTCTTCAGGGATCAGTAGAGGCAAGATGTCCCCTGGACAGTCTTGCAGGACATGGGGCCTTACCTCTCACGTCTGGCTCTCCGCATCTCCCCCTTCCTTTACATGAAGCCACAGGAGATGCATATTTATTCTGTTTGAGGAGATGTTTCTTTGGAGGGGTCTCCAGCTGAATCTTCTCCATCTCTAGCTTCCATACACTGCACTTCAAAAATGAGCAAATGGGGGCACCAGCAGTGTTAGAGGGGAAAGAGGCAAATGGCCGACAGCCAGATGGAAGAAGGGGAGCCATAGGGGAAGTTACATAGAGCTGAGCTAAAGCAGCTAACACTGAAGCAGAATCTGTGGGTGGATTCTTCTCTTCCTCATCCTCTTCCTCCTCAGAAGACCCCTCTTGTTGATGATCTTTTTGTTCCTCATGAGCAAGCTCTCATCACCCTCCAGAGGCGGTGTTTAAAAATCTTTGCAGCCAGTATTCCAATAATTCTTTAAACTAGTCTAGACTATACCTAGTGACAGTAGTATTTTCTGTCACCTATTTAGAAAATTAAAATTGTATTAAACATTAAATAGTAAACTATGTAGTACCGAGAACATATTTCAAGCACAGCTAGATATTAACTAAGTTTATTTCGGTTTGTAGACTTAGTCAAAGCTTAGTCGTCTGATTGAATGAATAAATGAATTGCCCTGAAAACTGCATCTCTGTAATTTTTGCCAACCAATGTCACCGCAATAAATTTAACAATTAAAAATAAAAAAGAAAGAGATAGATGAAAGAAGTGTTAAAATTGAAATGCTCCTTAGATACAAAAAAATGTTTTACATTCTAGTAATGCCAAATACAGTACCATTAAGATGATCTTGTGTTATAACTATTGAGCGATGATGGGGCTAAGGAATGATGATATTCTTTTACTCAAAGTTCAGAGTCAGCTGAAAAGTAAAAAAGAAAGGAAGAAAGAAAGAAAGAAAGAAAGAAAGAAAGAAAGAAAAGAAAGAGCCGTGGAGATAAAGACTGAAACGTGGACTTTATATTTAAATTTTGCAGAACATGATTTTGAGGGATTGGCAGGTGGGCTTACTAACCCTGTGCCCACCTGATCACAGGGAGGACGAAACCAGCCTGCCTCTGGAGGCTGCCCCATCCCTGTGTCACCTGGAGGAGCAGGAGGACAGCTTCTCTGTGAGGCAGGAGGATTCCAGAGAGAAGGACTGGCAGCTAAGCTCCCAGATTCACAAGTTAGGTAAGACGCTTGCTTGGGTTCACAGGGTGGGGTGGGCCCGCTGGTGCCCGCGGGGTGGGGCGGGACCTCTGGTGTCGCCACGGTGGGGTGGGCCGGTGGGGATGGGCATCTGTGTAAGGACTCTCCTCCAGGCAGGAGGCATGTGGAATGGCTGGATGGTGGTACATTTGTTTTAAAGATGGGAAACTGAGCCTACACACAGAGCACTCCAGGTAGAAGGTGGTAGAAGCGGGATAGGTCGCACAGCTTGACTCGGCTTCGTGGCACTGGACGCTCGGTGGTGAAGTTGGTGATGTTGCCCCCCAGAGTTACAGTGAAGCTGGGACCCATGTATGTGAAGGTCACTGCAAGTACCGTCCATTCTTCACATTTGCTCTGTGATGAGGTGATGAACTCGTCAGCACAAAGGCATTGCACACACTTCTGTTTAGTGAGTAAGTGGTGCATGAGCTAAATGTCTCAGACGTCGGTCGTTAAGCTCACACTGGAGGCATAGCAGGTGCATATACATGTGTGACACAGTGCCTAGCAGACACGCTGCAGAGGTTCAGTGACGTTCACGCTAAGAGAGCGGCCGGTAGAGAGAGAAGCTGTGGCGAGGGGCCGAGTCACCGTTATGTGCAGAGTATGAATGACGGGGCAGGACCATGTCTGGGTGACAAGATGGAGGGAAGTTGTCCCCAGAGGCTCTGCATGTTTTTGGGAGGACCACCGAGTCCCAGAACGGGCACGCGCCTTTCAGGACCACTGCTGGGCTGCATGTGGGCAGCAGCGGTGTGGTGGATCCCATCTGTGTCCTCTGCCCTCCTGGGCAGAATGCTGTAGGAGTCAGTGCCGTACTGAACACTTATCTGTATTAGAATACTTATCTGTCCCCTCGGGGCAGCTGGGCCGAGGCTCCTAAACTCTGTGCACCATTTTCTGGGCCTTAATCTCCTGCGAACACTTGTCAGGAGGACCGTGTTTGGTCTGTTTTCAGACCTAGCCTTGCCAACCCCACCTTCCTCATCCACAGGGGTTACGGGAAGAATAAATGAGATAATGTACCCAGAGGTGCTTCGTGGATGCGACACAGTAATTAATTTCAGCTCTGAATCATGACCCGGCTCTAAGATTCCCTTTATTCTGGTTTCCTGTCATTTGAGGGCCAACGCTATGCTAGGCACATACAGAAAAAAACAGCGTATTTCCAGCCTCCCAGGAGTTCTAAGGGAATAGAGAGCAGTTTTTAGAGGCTTAGCAAATATTCCATCCTTGGCTGTTTCCCTGTTAACATAGTTTCTAACATTACTCTTCTGCTAGGGAGCTCCATGGATGGATCCGGGCTGAGTAACCTAACAGGCAGATCAGGAAATTGGATGTAATGCCTTCACCCATACAATGTAGCATCTCACACATGAGAACTGGCAGAAGGTGCAGAGGAACCAGGCTGGCTCTTGGGATCCGGCTGGGCAGTGAGTTTGGTTTAGTGAGTCTCCTATGCCTGCTGTGACTTGCACTCATTCGTATAACCTCACGTGTAACCTATAAACTCTTAGCATGAGCTTAACATGGTGGTTTTGAGTGCAGTTAAGTCACAGATTGATCAAGGAGTCGCTTTCTAAGGGAACCCCCCGCCCCCCAAAACACACAACTGCAGGACTCCCAGCGCCTCCATCTGCCTGGGTCTCTGCTCACAGCACCGATGCAGAGGTTTGGCTGCCTCGGTTTATGGGGTGCTGGCTTTGTGCTCTTTTCTGATGCCACAGATGAAGTACACCCGAGTATTCACAAAGTGAGGAGGTTCGGCGTGTTCCCACAGAGACGCTGATGGAGCTATTTCATCAGTTAGCTCTGAACAACAAACAATGGGGTAACAATTGGATACCTATTGATCTAGGAGATAAAAAAGCTCCCTTTGAACTGCGTACTAGTTTGAAAGGGCACATACTGATACCCCTCCCTGGTGACAGTGCGTGGAGCTGGGGTGGGGATGAGGCCGCCTGGCACGCAGTGTCTGAGCCACCCCCTGATTTGCTTGACTATAACGTGATTCCGTTGCTTTTAAATAGTAATGTAGCACTCATAAAATAGGTCCATCTAAAGTTAAACATTTAGTAATAAAGATGTTGGAATGCCAGGGTACCCAGTGGATAATGATTTTCTTCTCTTGAACTTGAAGCCACGTGAGAGGTGAACTTGGGAGTCCAAAGTGCCGATCCGCAAGCACTGCGACGAGCACTGCCACAGCGGACGTCACCCTCGTGTGGGAACTAGATCCCGGCTCAGCCCCCTCACACGAGGGGCAGGACCTGGGCAAGAGCAGGGATGGGGTGGGACTGACGTAACACAAAGTGTCTATTTCTGGGATAGCGCCCGTGAGCAGGGAGGAATGCACGCGAGGCCAAGGAGTGAAGGTTTCCTCCCAGTGAAGTCACAGTTGTGCAGAAAATCTCAACAGACGTGTCTGTGATGGTGAAAGCCTTCGCCAGTTCTCCAGGTATCACCTTGTACCCCAAGACAGGCACGCTAACATTCCGTGTCATTACCAGTACTTAAGCCAACCAGCAGCGATACAGTGTCCTATGAAGCCACTGCGTCCAGAGCAGGCACGCTTCACCTTTTGAAATATTCACTGGGCATAAACATGGAAAAGCAGAGCCAAGGGGTCCTTTCTAAACACAACTGCTATTTAGTTGTCAAATAGTACTAAGGGTGTCCCAAAATTCACGCAAGATTTGAATTTTGCGTCATTTGTGCGGTAAAGTGTTGTCAACAACAACAAAAAGACAGTGTGACAGCGGACAGTTTAGGGCTATTAAAAATGGAGCGCTCCACGAAAGAACAACGCGTTTTCATTGTTGAGCCATGAAAAATGTACCATTTTTAATTATAAACCTGTGTTTTCTATCACAATGACTTCTTGCGTGAATTTTGGGACACCTTTCTATCTAAAACAGTAATGTCAGTGTTGCCCTGCTCACCTTGGCATCGAGTGGAAACAATGTGTATGTTTACCTTTATAGGGCCAGGCTCTCTAATTACTCGTGGTTTGGTTAACCGTTCAGGGCCGTATGCCCATAGCTTAGGGTGACCAGACGTCCCGCTTTTGGCGGGACAGTCCTGATTTTTAACAATTTGTCCTGTGTCCCGCGGCGTTTTAAAAAAGTCCCGATTTTTGGAAAGAATGCACGACAAGCTAGGGAACGGCGGGAGATAGACCCAATTTTTAATCAAGAACCCCCTCCCCCCCGGTCAATGGTGTCCCGCTTTACCCATGTTAAAATCTGGTCACCTTACCATAGCTGCTCATGGAAAATACCCGGGCACGAACTTGAACCACCACGTCCCAGGCCCTCAGAGCTTCCCTTTGGTGGCCCTTTGGTCCCTGGGCTTCTAGGTGGGCAGGAACCCGGCCTGGCCCATTCTGGAGCGGAAGGTTCTCGGGTGACAGAGCGTGGGAGTCGCTGTTAGAGTCACAGAAACCTGTGGCTTCTCTGCTAGAGGCCTGGCCGTGGCTGGAACCGCGTCGTGAAACTCCGTTAAGTTACTACCCTGGAGACCAGAACTGAGGGCCACCTTGGTGGCTTCGGAGTGGATTTCATGTGGGGCCACCGAAGGTGGGGGATCCTGAATGCCAAGACGCTGCTCTCAGCAGAGGGTGCCCTGCACAGCGTGACAAACAGGAGTGGCTCCTCCGTCCGCGCGGATGTCTGGCTAGTTGGGGAAGGCAGACGTGTATAACCAGTTCAGTCCTGACGTTCAGGTTCTCAGAAGACTGCAGGCCTCGGCCTCGTCCCTCCTCTGTGCCCGGCCTCACTTGATCTAGGAAAGGGGCAGCAGCCCGGCATTCCCCGGCTGCCCATGCGAGTCACACCCGTGTCGCACACACACAGCTTCACGTGCCAGCTCTCGAAGGTCGGTGAGGGTGTTTGGGGATAAATGGCAGTGACCCAGCCCATCGGAGTGCAGCTGCCATCCTTTGGGAGGATTTGCTTTCCGGGCCGTTGCATGATGTTTGGCCTGGATGTTCCCCTCAGTTTGCCGCAGCGCCCCTGACCAGGGACCATGCAGAAGTGCGGCAGTGTTCTGCACCTGTCGCTCCTGCCCAAGGGCTGTTTCCATAACTGGACTGAAAGGTTGTGGTTCTCTGTTTGAAAGCGAGACTGTTCAGAATATGGTGCGTGGAAAATACAGAGGGTGGTAAGAGTGCACAGTCTGCAGCGACCTTCAAAAAATTGCTTGTGGGGAAGCTGGGCTGGCTCACTGGGTTAAGTGCTCACTTTGCAGCCCCGGGGACTGAGGATCGAATCCTGGCCCCGGCCCGTGTGGACCCATATGCTGAACTGGGGAGTGCCCCCAGTTCTGTTCTCACTGGGGTGAGACCCCGGCCCAGTTCCTGCCCTGTGCAGCCCCACGCCCACCTGTGGAATGAAACTATGTGGAAAACCAATGATGTGCAACTATGGAGACTGTTCTGGGCCCTCCCCTTTCTCTCTGTCTCTGTTTCTGTATCTCTCTCTGTCAAAAAACAATAAAATAAATCTTTAAATGAAGTCAGTATCCACACCATGTATTTGAGACAAACTTAAATGCCGTCTGGGGAGGTTAAGTTCCCAAATGTTAAATCAGAGCTTGAGGGTTAAGTCCCCAAATGTTAAGTCAGGGCTTGAGGGGCTACAGATTGATGGAACTGGGCCGTCTCCTCTTCCCTCCCCCACCACTGTCTCCAGATGCCCGTTCCCTCCTCGGGTGGTCTGTGTGTCCTGTCACCGCCCCTGGCAAGGAGTTCTTGTCCCAGTCAAGATGACGTTTCTGGGGAAGCCAGGATGGCTCAGTGGGTTAAGCGCTCACTTTGCAGCTCCGGGGACCGGGGATCGAATCCTGGCCCCGGCCCGTGCGGACCCATATGCTGAACTAGGGAGTGCCCCCAGTTCAGTTCTCTCTCTGTCTCTGTATCTCTCTCTCTCTCTGTCTAAATAAATAAATAAATTAAAGTATATATTAAAAAAAAAATGACGTTTCTGTCTAACTTAATTCCCTTGAAACTTCACAAAGCACTGTGGCGTACCCTCTCTCATGGGTCTTCTCAGATGGTTTACTACAGACTTCCTTCAAAGCCTCTGGGGCAGTTTTCTTTAATTTTAATATGCATCTCTCTGGACACACACACATGAACTATAGGAGGCCTGTCTAGAAAAAAGTCTAGCCATTCAGTGCCTCTATTGTTCACAGTACATGGCTGGTTACTTTCCGGACAGTCCTTGTATGTGTGTGTGTGTCTGTATATATATACGTATATACAATGCATGTTAAAGTAGAAAAATTCAGTTATGTTGCATGTAATTCAATACATAAATCTATGTACTTGACCCCCTCCTCCAAATGACCGTGTGTCCTAACATGTACTCTTTCTAGAGGTTCCTAAGTTCTATAATTCCTGTTTGTACAAATTTCAAATTTGTAGCAGATTCCTCAAAGATAGTCCTCCTTACTAATTAAAAATTCCTGAAGGGTTTTTGACGGCTCCCCTGTGTTTCCAGGATGTTTTCATCACCCTGGAGTCCCGGGATAGAGGCAGATTCAGAATCAGGCTTTTCCTGATAGGACGAGGGCGCCCCCTGTTGGGAGAATTTACTTACAACAATGGAGCCTCTTATCTGCGCTCGCTGATTGTTCCCTCAGACCTGTAAGTATTATTGAGTGCCTTTTGTGTCCAAGTCACGACTCCAGGACACAGAGACATCAATAAAACATACACAAATCGCCTCCTGCCCTGGACTCCACATTGTAGTGGGAGAAGACAGGCGATGAACAAAATAAAGTTTGATAAGTGCCGTGCAGAAAAAGAACGCAGCGGGGAGAGCTGGGGGACTGGAGGGTTTGACGTGATAAAGTGGGTGCTCTGGGCAGACTAAGACGGACGTGCTGGAACTCAGACCTGGAAGGGGTGAGAGGCATTTGGGGGACCATGCCTCAGGTAGGAGGGAAGCAGGTGCAAAGGCCCTGAGGAAGGGAATCTAGCTTCATCGTCTGACCCAGGCTGGCGGGAGGCCTGGTGACTGGGCCTGAGAGAGTGAGGTGGCAGTCATGGGAAATGGCATCGGGGGTGACTGCGTGTACTCTGGTGGCAGCATGACAGGCCGTCATGTGGACCCCAAGCGCAGTGCGTACTGGCTACCCAGGGGCTTTCAGTACGGGAGGGTCCTCGTGTGTTTTAAAAGCATCCTTGTGAGTAGCATAGAGGAGCCCCCCACCCTCCCAAAAACAGACACTGAGGGTTCTAGGACCCCATCTGCATTCGTGGACCAGCTGGCGTGGTTGTGAGAGGCTGCGTTTGGCTTCAGTGAATTTTTTTTTTTTGGAGACTCAACGCGTTTGCCATGACGGGCAATTGACATGAGCAACGTGCAGCGTGACAACACACCTGGCCACGCCGCGCTGCGTGTTCAGCAGTTTTTGACCCCAAAATGGCATGACCCCCGTGTCTCACCCTCCCTAGTCACCGGCTCTCCCTCCGAGCGACTTCTTTTTGTTTCCTCGTATGGAAAAAAACCCTCAAAGGGAAAAGTTTCGCCCACGTGGAAGATGTGAAACAAAAAACAGCAGTAAAAGGCGTCAAAATTTACAAGTTCAATAACTGTTCTGGGCCGTGCAAATGGTGTCTCGATACGTGTACTGCATCCAACGGAGAGGACTTTGAAGGCAACTGAAGTTTAACCATGTGGGAATGAAATACACAATGTTTTACGAATAAATTCTGTTTTTTGGGGGGTCCCCTCTCGGACGCCCCATGTCACTCTTCCTGCTCCCTCACTGCTACTCCTGGGTTGTCACTCAGATAAGCTCCTGCAGCCCAAATCTTGTTTCCTGTCTGCTGTGGGAAAACCGGCTGGAAAGCCCCGTCATTCAAAGCACCATCCGACTGGACATTTGAAAGATGACAGTGACGTTGGAGCATATAGAGTCACTCGGGAATCACAGCCCCCAAGGACAGGGCAGTGTCAGGAGCGAGCTGGAATGTGTGTGCTGAGTGAATAATGTGTGGAGCACACACGCTTCGCAGCCCCACGGCTGTGCATCTCACTGCCCTCCCTGAGGAAGTCCTCGAAGAGTCGTTCTGAGGCCTGTTGTGTGACATCCCTACTGTCCTGACCTGACAAGTAGAAACAGGGAGACAGACCTAAGGGCCGGGGGACCCCAGAAGCGACTCGGAGGCAGGGAAGTCAGCCCTGCTGCTTTGACTGCTCTGTGGAAGGAAAGGTCTGCAGATTTACTGAAAACTATCGAAGTGGAGCCATTCTGTGTCACTGGGGAACCGCATTGACACAGCCCGAGCCCCCGGAGGTGACCTTCCACGCCCTTCTTGTCAAGTGTGCTCGGAAAACGTTTCCCTGGTGCGATGGCTTTCACGGGGTATTTAATAGAGTGCAGGGGTCCCTGTATCTCTTCACTTCCTTTGTGTGAAAGGGCTCTAAATTAATGAAATGTTACTATAAATTCATTAGGAAACACATTTACAGCTTTAATGTCGGTGCTCCCCTGATGCATACCTAAATGCTTCCTGAAAATGAAACAAGGATGCAGGCAGTTGATTAACGGCCGACGTTATCTCTAAATGAAACGGAGCGTATTGAGAGGGGAAGACTTGATGAATGTTGAACAGGAAAACGAGAGGAACCGATGGAACTAGCCACCAAGGAGTTACACCTGAGATGCCCTGGCTTCCAAACGTAATGGCTTTTCTTATCTCTCTAATGAAAATTGTCATCAGGGCCGCGGCAGGAGTAGGTTGTTAGTGCCGATAACGAAATAAGGCCTCGTAGCGCTAGAGAGTACGTTCACAAAATTGTGTTCAATGGTAGACAGGAACACGATCTCATTTACGTTCTAGAAACGCGCATGTGTGTGTGGAAGACAGAAGACCCAGCAACGCTATCCTATAATACTTAAAAGTACATGTACAGCACAGAGCATTTGTTTTCAACATGTTAAGCACACAGGCTATTTTGTCTTGCTGACCGCTTGGCCCATTGTATCAGATTTCACCAAAATGCTGGCGACCGGAGATCTGTTTAGGTTGCGATAAGGCTGAATGTTTATATATAGAATATATTTACTATGTGAATATTTATTATTTACCGCAACTTGTACAAGGTATTATTTTAGAAATGCTTTATATTCAGTCAGTTGTCTGCGATTCTTGTTCCAGTGCAGAAAAAGATGTTTCTTTACCCGTGAATGTGAAAATGTCAGTAGAAGAGGAGCGTGAAAACGATTGTAGTGAAATTATTTTTCCTAAAAAACGGTGCAGAGTCATTATTTTTTCATCCTCGGACAAAGAGGATGAGAATACTGAAGAATGGCATGCAAAGGACAACCACTTTTATGTTTACCGTGCTTCAATAAAACTCATTAAATTTTTTTTTTACTATTTTTAAAATTTAAAAAAATTTTTGTATTCGTGATATCATCTTGAAATTATTTAAAACTTATTAACAGAATGTAATTTTTAAAATTTTATGTCGTCAGTTAACATACAATACCGCAGCCTGCACGAAACGTATACTGTCGGTCACTGGTGACTGATGCGGTCCGAACGGAAAGTTCAGTGTCAGTCACCGGTGGCTGACATGGTGCTTAACGTGTCCAGTGGCTGGACACCTCACAGGTAAAAGTGTGGTTTGATAGGTTTATAACTAAAAGAACGGTATAGATCCCCCAAATACATAATTGGGTATATACTCATATATCTATTTTAGCGGAAGTAGAGGACCCCCGCCCCCAGCTCTGACCAGGGCTGCAGGGGGCAGGGGGACTGTTCCCCAGAGTGGGTGGCAGACCTGCTGCAGAGCATGTTTCACCTTCTCGTGTTGAAGAGGAAAAAGGTGACTCCTGGCAGATCAGCCCAGCAGTGGAGGGAACAGGCTGGTGAGGGAGTTCGTCTCCTGTTCCAGCAAATCACTTTCAGGAGGCAGCTGGGGTGGGAACAGGTGGGGCTCGGGCGTGGTTGGCAAGGAGACGGCAGGTGACCGTGTGCTGGCGTGAGACACCAGGGAGTGCTGTGGGCACTGGGGTGGAGCTTCCGGAAGGTTCTCAGCGTTTAGGTGGCTTTCTTGCCATCCAGCTGGGATGGGGCTGGACATGAGCTGCCCACAGGGGGATGGGCACGGGCAGATCTGACAGCCAGAGGTGGGCAAGAAGCTAGGCCCCGCCAGGGCCATTTGGAAGCTGGGGGTGGGGACGGGATGGGCGATAAGCATTTCTTTTTTTTTTTTAAAGATTTATTTTTATTGTTTTTGACAGAGAGAGACAGAGACAGAGAGAAGGGGGAGGGCCCAGAACAGTCTCCATAGTTGCACATCATTGGTTTTTCCACATAGTTTTACTCCACAGGTGGGAGTGGGCTGCACAGGGCAGGAACTGGGCCCGGGTCTCACCTCGGTGAGAACTGAGCTGGGAGCACTCCCCAGTTCAGCATATGGGTCCACACGGGCCAGGGCCTGGATTTGATCCTCGGTCCCCGGGGCTGCAAAGTGAGCACTTAACCCACTGAGCCATCCCGGCTTCCCCAGATAAGGAGGCCTTGGGCCAGATTTCAAAGGACAAAGAGCGATTTCCTGAAGGCAGACAGGTGACACCGGTCATGCACCTTAGCCCCAGCTGGACACGTGTTCTTGGTTCCCCAAAGGGCACGGTGTCAGGCAGGACCTGTGCCATCTCGCTTGAATGAA
This sequence comes from Craseonycteris thonglongyai, assembly GCA_004027555.1. Taxonomy (NCBI): domain Eukaryota; kingdom Metazoa; phylum Chordata; class Mammalia; order Chiroptera; family Craseonycteridae; genus Craseonycteris; species Craseonycteris thonglongyai. Next base: position 44,516 of record PVKE010001163.1, on the reverse strand, counting down.
CGCGGGGATGATGTCAGGAGTCCACCCGTGACACCTTGAGGGTCCCCTTCACACGGAGGCCTCGGGAACGGGCCGGGACAGCGGGTGGACCAGGGACGGGCTGGGCCCTAAGCGCGCACGTTTGCAGGACGGTTGTCCCCGACGGTGCGCTTCCGCAAGCCGCCCGCTGGGTGTCGCTGTGGCGCCGCGGAGGCGGCGAAGCCGCGCGGTTGATGGACGTGCAGAGGCGGCCCCGGGAGCCGCGCGTGAGCTCAGAAGGCAGATTCGCAGCCGCGAGGCCTCAGCCGTGCAGTCGCATCGCCGGTCTCCTCCGGCTCCGGGGTCGCGGGAGCCCGCAGACGCCGTGTCTTGCAGATGCCTCGTGCTGCATCCGTCCCCCTCAGCATGCAGGGGACAAAAGCAGGGACGCTGTGTGTGGTTTCTGTTCCCTGCAGGTCGCAGGCCTCCGGGGTGTATTTTGTCCGCGGCTTTGCAAACCTGCTGGACGGCACCCAGCCATGCATCCCGCCCCCTGCTGGTACATTGTGCAGGTCTTGGTTTATTTAGGTTTTTTCTTTGCCCCCCAAAGATGATCTTAACCCAAAGAGGGCCAGAGTCCCCCCGGGAGCAAGGCGACAGCCACTTGCCCCCTTCAGCCACCCAGGGAGTGTGATGCTTGTAAGGTGACCGACTGTCCTTGGCCTCCTTCTGGAAGTTCTGTCCTCTCTCGAAAAGTGTCCTCTTAGGTGTCCTCCTTTTCGACCTGTGTTCAGTTTATTTATTTATTTATGCATTTATTTATTTTTGAACTGAACTGGAGGCACACCAGCTTAGCCCACTGAGCCATCCCGGTTTCCCGGGTCTGCTTCTTCGTGTAGCAGAAGGTGCCCTCATCAGAGCGGGAGGAGGATTGCAATCGGTGTCCTCAAAATGAAATGCTTTTCAGTAGAAACCTGACAGCTTCCGTGAATCTTCCTGGCAAGTGGGTCAATGTAAAATAAATGTATTTTAAGATGATAAAGTTGGAGAGACTTTAATTAAAGCTTAGAGGAGATTACAGCACAAATGTTTAGGAACCAAAATTCCCCTTTCATGTCCAATACCAATTAATTCTTTCTTCCCGTCTCTAATTTATCAGCCTATTTCTGCTCCATTGAGAGCGAGGCTGCAGCTTTTTGCTCGGTGGTTATTTTAACCCCACCGGGGAGAAGTGACCAAGCAAGTAAACTTACAAACGTGAAATGCCAGTCATTCTTCATATTAATCAATCAGATTTCTAAGCTTGTGGTGAGCACGGAATGGGGAGGTGAGGGGGCTGGGGGGTCTCTGGAGGAAAGAACCATCTGGAATAAAGAAATATGTAGTATATCTAGACCATCGTTTCTGTCTTAGGTTCCTCTGTGGTCACGTGCACGGTTGTTGGGGATGCCCCCTTGTGAGCGCCCCTTGCCAGTAGCTTCTGTGCTCACTTTTAGGCAGAGGTATAGTTTCTGGCTGTTCTGTGGAGCGCTGGGCCGGGTCCGTTCTGGGTGGCTCACGGCCTCCGTGAGGAGGAACGTCACGTCCGAGGTGGGCGAGTTCAGCCAGCACGGTGTCCCTACACGCCTGGCCCTTATCATTTTGAAGGACACCTTTGGTCTTCTGCCTGCAACTTACCGCTTTTCGGTGCCTTCCTTTATATAAGAAATGCATGCTTCTTCCTTTAGGCGATGAAATAATCCTCTTCAAAAGAATGAAATCGTGAAACCCTTCAGTGGTGCCATTAGCGGTAGATGACCATCATCAGAAATCTCAAGCGAAAGAATCGAAATGCCCCATGTTCACGCGTTCTCTTTGGTTTCTGAGTCGGGAGTCGTAGAGATAGACTGTAGGCTCGCTCGCTCTTTATTCATCTAACACCCTTGATGAGTGCCGCTGTCCTGCTGTGTAACACACAGTGTCATAGCTTCTGCTCAGAAGCAATAGTGAGGTGTCCTCCGGCGGGCAAGGCAGGTGTGTGTGTGCCCACAGTCAGGGGACAGCGTGAGCGACGCTGTGACCCAGGCAAGGACGCTCGGAAGGAGAAGGAAGAGCGGCTTCCTGGAGGAGGCCACACGGGAGTCGTGTCCTCAAACGCGAGCAGACGTGTGAGGGGCCGTGAGGGGCGTGGGGGTAGGAGCGGAAACCCTGGGGCAGAGGGAACAGTGTGCAGTGGGTCGTAAGGTAAACCCGTGCGTCACGCCTAATGTATTCCCCATCGAAACATCCACGTGGGATAGAACCAGCAGCTTCACATCATCAGCATGATGAGTCACGTAAGGAGTGTGCGAATAGGAGCTTTTCGGGCACAAATTTCATATCTGTGGACTCCAATGGCCTGGCATGCTGCCAGGAAAATGGGATTTAAATGATAAGACATCCAGTGCCCAGAAGTGACGCTCACTGTAAAGCAGATAGAACTCATTAGGGCAGGTGGGAGTTCTGAATGGTGGCTCTGGTTAGTCATTGAGAAGTTCTGATGGTGATCCAGTGGGCTGTGGGGTCACGCCACCTTGGTAAGGGGGTGATCTTACCCAATGGGGATCTTAGCTAACTCCTTAATTTTTCTGGAACCCCATTCTTCTAATTTTCAGGACGAGAAGCGTAAGGGTTCTTACTTCATGAGGCGTAATTGTTCTGGGGATTCAGTGAGAAGATTCACGGGGGTGTGTGCAGCATAGAGCCTGGCTCAGAGCAAGCACTCCAAGTTCACAGTCACTAACTAACACGGCCTACAGTCCTCGTCACCACAAGGTATGATCTTCATGGGTCAGCTGTTGACCTTACGATGCAGAGTGAGCTCCCCTGAGACATCGTTTTCTAACTCTACAAAGAGCATCACATGGGTTCAGATAGGAGCGGTCAGCTGAGCTACTGGCACACAAACAATGTGTTTTTTTGCAGCGTGAAAATGATGATACCTGAGTTTTCTTCGTTTTGTGGGGATGGACACTGATCCAGAGGGAAGTGTGTAAGGTGAGGCTGTGTCAACACCGGTTGGGGGACCATGAGTGATAAGAGGAGGTGTTGGGTGAGCATTTAGGGCTTGGGCAGGACTCATGCAGGGTTGCTGATCACGGAGCAGGGGTATTTAGGCTGCCGTGTGTCTAATTTTATACGGTGCCTCGCTTTCCACGGCACGGTTACTAGCATAACCTCGCACGAGTGGTGTCTGTGACTGAGCCAAGGGGGACGGACGCTGAGAAGTTATGAGCCAACACTTAAGTCCTGGGACTGGGCAGCAGCTTTCAAACCCCAGGTACACCCCAGACAGACCGTCCACCCTTGTTTTCTTAAAAGTGACGAAGCCCATTGCTCTTCTGGGCTGTCGTAGTGACCGAGAGTACGAGGGTGCACATTCTGCACACAAGGATGTTGCAGGAATTACGTGGGCTGGTCTACCCAACACACGTGCTGCCTCAGGTGAGGCCAGAAGTGTGGCCCCAGCGTGTTCTGGTCACACCTGTGGGGTTAACGGTCATCCTTGAGGTCATCTTCTAACGGTATCAGAAACCTCAGCGGCTAATCGTGTAGCATTGTTACATTGTTCAGGGACTGGCGCTCTGTTCCTTGGGACACAGGGAGGTTTAGTGTTTGATCTTGTCCTGTGATTACCACCTCCCACACGGATTTCAGCTTACCCTTCATTCATTTCCTTGGACTCTAGAGGGTTCCATTGCCATCTGCCAGCTCCCCAGTGCACGTTAAAAACCGCGTTGCATTCAGGATCTGATAGGATTGTGGTAGGAGGGTCTCCCGAGGATTGGCTGTGTCCTAACGCTGGGAATGGATGTCATGTGTTGACAACAGTCAGGCCATATGGACAAAACAGCCCGACAGACACAAGCCGAGGGAGACATCAACTGTGCTTCAACGTTCTAAGATAAAGATTAAAGAAATAATTAGAGAAAAATCTCAAAACTCTCTGTTCATATAAATGTGTATGTACACACACACACACACACATATTTATATAATATAATAAAAAGGTTAGAGATGGGCAAAGAGCATGTACCTGAAGTATGTATGAGATTTGTCTTAAGGCAACATCTCCAACCCTTAGTCCATGGCTTTTAGGAACCGGGCCGCACGGCAGGAGGTGAGCGGCGGGTGAGTGAAGCTTCCTCTGTATTTACAGCCGCTCTCATCACCTCCTGACAGAACAGCAGCGGCATTAGATTCTCAGAGGAGCGTGAACCCTGTTGTGAACTGTGCACATGTGAGGGATCTGGGTTGTGGCTCCTTATGAGAATCTAATGCCTGATGATCTGAGGTGGAGCTGAGGCGGTGACGCTAGTGCTGGGGGAGCGGCTGCAAATACAGACGAACGTGAGCAGAGAGGCCTGACTGCACAGAGACCGTCATAAACCACCTCCTCACAGACTCCTATCAATACCCTTTCCGTGAGTGGCCAGTGACAATTCAGCTGCATCCAGTGGCAGGCTTTAAGTCAGACTCCAAAACTGATTCTGCGTTGTGGGGAGTTGTATAATCATTTCACTATCTATTACCATGGAACAATAAAAAACTAAGGTTCACAATACATATAATGTGCTTGAATCATCCCCAAATCACCCCCATGACCCCCATCTGTGGGAAGACGTGTTTCCACGAAACCGGTCCCTGGTGCCAGAAAGGTTGGGGACCACTGTTACGTGAGCTCCCATACTTTCAGGATTGCTGTTACCAACATGCTGTGTGTTCAATGAGTTTTCATTTCAGCTGGCATTTTATACTCTGCAGTCTAGTGATTAACCCCGCGGACCGTCTTTATGAGAGCAGCAGCTTATTAGACATTTTTGTTATTACCCTGTACGTTCCTGAGACTGGTTACGTTTTGTGAGCTCTCTTAATTGCTCCTTTGAAGTGTGGACTTATTTGGAGGGGAGGTCATGGTAGTTTTTGTTCATCCGGTGTTAGGTTTAGCATCGCTTGGCTTTCATTCTTATCCAACATTCCATTAGGTTTCCCTTAATTGTTTCATCAAATGAGTGGTGCCTTTCTTTTTTTTGTAAGGATTCTTTCTTGATAAAAAGGCAGCCCCACTGACCTCTTTTCAGGGACCTTTCTCTCCCTATGGGCCGCAAGGAACAATTTCATAGTCAGCTAAGGATGCGAGGAGGGAGACTAGCAACTGTGCTTGGTGTTTTCTTTCTTGTTCCTTAACTATTGGACATTTTATTCGTCTCTCTCTCTTTTTAACTGAAGAAGGATGGGGTCTTGGAGATCAAATACAATGCCAAATACCTGACTTTGGTACTGATAGCGTTGACATTTTAGGTTAAAAGGAACCTTACGAATTGGTTGTGGAATGCGGTAGACTCTCTGTTAACTGGCACCTGTGGGGATTGGTAGATATGCCAGATAAATGTAAGTGGATGTGGTGCTGAATGGAGCGTTCTAGTTAGGTCTCGTATAGTACCACTCGTTCTGAGAGTTGCTACCTTTCAATGAGCTGAGAGTCACCTTTAAGAAAGTGTTCTTCAATGTCCCTGTGTTATGTCACACGTGTTCAAGTGACAAGTTCAAAAGAGCAGATGCGATGTGTCCACTGTGTATCACTCTCCCAGAGCTGGCTGAGGAAAATGCTATTTTGGCAAATACCTGCTAACCGGTAACTGCTACGTTTTGCAATTTCTGGTACAGCCGGAGTGTCTAATCGAGAAATTAGTTTTCCCGCAAGCACTTTCAAGGCAATTCACAGTGTTCTGCTTGATCAGTGGGTAATTATGTTTCCCCACTAAGCCTACAGGTACAACGGTCAGATATGCCCCTCTTGTTTCTAACAGCACGGTGGTGACGACACATGCTGAGATACTGAGCGAAAGAGGGGCGTGGGTTTAACCAACCATGAGCTGTCCCACCTCAGGCAGGTTTCCTGAAGTCTGTGCCTCGGTTTCCTTGTTCACTGTGATAAGGTGCACAGCTCTCGGGGTGCTGGGAGCGTTAGGCAAGATGATGCTTTTGCGGCCTGGTCACATAGAGAGCTGTTCACAAACTCGCTGACAGGTGACCGAATTTATTCCACTCAGATAAAAACACAGAGACGAGGTCTTAAAAACACTGATATTTACCAGCGAAAGATATGCCATGTTTCCATTTCCAAAGAGTGATGGGAATAGAGGGTGATGTATATCCATGTGGAGAATTAAATGCAGATTTCTGAGGTCCTGCGAAGTGGGCCCAGTGTCCTCATAAGCCCCCTCTGGTCCTTAAAAAAATAAAAAGAAATGAAAATTAGATGTCTGTTAATGTGAACATAGATGAGTACATAGGACGTATTTAATGCTTTTCCAGATGGGCATTTTAGGATGTTTTGAACAGTTTTTAGAGTAAATACTCACCTATTTAATGCTGCATGTGAAACATATGTACAAGGCTTACTGGTCTGACAAAATGTCTGAAATTTTTCAGGCTCAGTATTAAGATTATTAGCACCGGGGAAGCCGGGATGGCTCAGTGGGTTGAGCGCTCACTTTGCAGCGCTGGGGACCCGGGATCGAATCCCGGCTCCGGTCTGTGCGGAACCATATGCTGAGCTGGGAGCTCGCCCAGTTCAGTTCTCTCTCTCTCTCTCTCTGTATCTCTCTCTCTCTCTGTCAAAAATTAAAATAAATAAAAAAAAATATATTTAGAAAATGTAAAACACTAAAATTAAAAAAAAGAAAAAAAGACTATTAGCACCATCCTTTAAAATGCCTAATGTGCACATGTAATATGAACCTACGTGTGCATATACATGTATGTGTGTATGCAGTTCTGGTAATGACCATTTCATTAAGACAGGAAGTTCACAGTATCTTACAACTCTTCATCTACACATACTTCAAAGGTGCATAATTATGTACATTTTTTTTGAACCTTCCTAACCATTATAATTCATAAGTCAAACCACGGAAAGAAAGAACTGTTAACAGCTCTTTTATTAGACCTCGAATGTATGATTTTCCAAATATTTTTTTGTTAAAAACAAAGTATTGGCAGTGACAGTAGGTGTTGCTAGAGTAAAAGAAACAGCCATTCAGGTGCTTTGACAGGGGAGTTACAGCGTATCCATCCCGACAGGGGGAGTTACAGTGTATCCATCCCAATAGGGGGGAGTTACAGTGTATCCATCCCAATAGGGGGGAGTTACAGTGTATCCATCCCAATAGGGGGAGTTACAGTGTATCCATCCCGACAGGGGGAAATTACAGTGTATCCATCCCAATAGGGGGAGTTACAGTGTATCCATCCCAACAGGGGGAGTGTCTACCCTCACATACCTCTGCCTTTCAGACTCACTCTCTCAGGAATATGCAGTCTTCCTGGAAGGCTCAGGAGAAAAACACTGTTGCCTTGGTTCTTTTTTTTTAAGGTTTATTTTACTTATTTATTTATTTATTTTTGACAGAGACAGAGAGAGACAGAGAGAAGGGGGAGGGCCCAGAGCCATCTGCATAGTTGTACATCATCAGTTTTCAACATGGTTTCATTCTACACAGGTTGGCAGGGGCCTCACAAGGTGGAGACTGGGTTGGGTTCCTCCTGTGTGGGAAGCTCACCCCAGTTCAGCATATGGGTCCACATGGGCCAGGGCTGGGATTTGATCCTCGATCCCTGGGGCTGCAAAGCGAGCAGTTAACCCACTGAGTCGTCCTGTCTTCCCCGGCAACCCCTAGTTTTTACTGTAAAAACCAGGCAGCTTAGCTCCGTGTGCTTCTCGGTGTTTGCTTCATAAACCCTGTCTTTAGAGTGTTGTTTTCCCTGGACATACTCTACACAGCACACAGAAGAGTCTGTGGGTCAGTATTTATCAACCAATAATTGCATTGTGACACGTTCGAAGGTATAGTAACCAAATTCACTTAGTGATAATCTGCTCTGTGTCTGGTGGGTGCTTAGATCCAAAGATTCATGAGAGAACTAATCCTTGTGTTTCAATAGGATCAGAAGATAAATGAGACTACACTTGTGAGCAGGAAAGGAGAAGAGAAATAAAACTTCCTGAGATTTTAACAGTTGTGGGACGAGACTTGAGACAAATGGCATGATGTTTTATGTGAGCGACGAGGAGACTAACTCTGCTTGGTGCTGGGAAGGCACTTTACTTATAAGATCTCATTTAATCTGTTTAGCCTGGTGGGGCAGTTACTTTCTTACCTTAGAAATAAAAAAACAGAGGCTGAGAAAGCATAAATACATGGTTTCAACCATGATTGGAGCCCAAGCATAAATCTACTCCCCAGACAACACCATGTAGCCTCTTTTATAAATTGTGTGCAATCTCTAAGGTGTCTGGCAGGGCTCAGTGCATGAAGCAGAACCCTCTGTTGGCATTGTATGTGGGGGTTTAACTTGGGGACTTGGGGGCTTTGAAATCCATGGGGCTGCCTGAGGAGCAGGTTCTGCAGGGATGGAGATGAGTCCCATGAAGACTCAGAGTGACCGTGAAGAAGAGCGTGCATCTCGGGTCACAGCAGAGACGCCTCCTCTGCTGTCTGAGGAATCTGGGAGACACACAACTAAGTTGTCACCCAGGGAGCCGGGTCACCGCTCTGGAGGCTGAGGATGCTGAAGAGTGGGTGACAGAGTGGGTGCACTAAGTGAGTGTGTCTTCGTGGCGAGGCTCTGGCCAGAGGACCGCTCGGCTGCAAGGGAGTCTGGGACATACAGACCTCAGCTCTGCAGCTGCCCTACCCGAAGGAGCTGGGCACGGAGGCTGACCCGGCCATTCCACAGAAGGTGTCATTCACGGTTAAACCGGGGTAGTCGTCACTGGGCCTTCTCGCTGGGTTTGTCACAACGTGGCAGGCTGGCTGACTTAGTGGTGACCACCTGCTCTCATAGCATTTTCCCTGGTCTGATGTTGGGACGCCGCCGGCTTGAGTCGGACCCCCACAGTGCACACGGCCCCTGCACTTTCTATCCTTGTGCAGGGCAGCTCTGTGGTCCGCTGGCTGCTGAAACGCGGCTCCCCACCCACCAGGAGCTTCCTCGGTGGATGTGATGTACAGTCAGACGAACTCTCACGCGGGGCCATATAGTTAACACTCGTGCCTTAGATTTCGGGGCTAGTTTTGTCCTCCTGCAGGGGATACAGTGATAGCGGTCAGTGAGCTGAAGGTTGACATTCCAGCTGCTTTGAGGGGACGTCAGTCCTTATGCATTTGCATCAGCGCTGAAGGCAGCAGCGTGATTACCATGCACGAGGTTTCATTTGTTAGTATAATACAAAGCGGAACCTGGGGTGAGCCCTACAAAGGGCCTTCGGGTACATGCTGTTCTGTCACAGCCCACAATGTCACCAGTCTCCTTACTGACACCCGAAGAACTTCACTTCGGTGAGTCTGTGGGCTTTTCCTCAAGTTTCCAACGTGCGTTTTGTTACACGTTGGCCTTTTTTCCTTTCACCCTTTCGGGCGTCTGTGCATCAGCGGCACAAGGGTTTATTTCTTCTGCAAAGTACTTGGTTCCTAAAAATCAAACAGCCGCTTCACATGCCTACACGTAGCCTGAAGGGTTTGCACACTGTCGTGCATGCAGGAGTCTTTTCTAGTTCGCAGGGCACTCAGTACGCAGTCCACAATCGGAGGCAAAGGGGGAAACGATCCTATTCAGATGACTGCTCTGTTCTGAGGTACTCCAGACAATACCACCTTCAGAAGAGCCCTCGGCGTGGATGAAATTCCACGGCCGTCCCAGAGGACTCAATATTTTGTACTCAGAAATCTCAAGGGTGCTTCAGTCCTTATTTTAATTTTTCTTGTGAATCTCTCATCAGTAAGCTTGTCAAAATAACTTTCTATGGGGGAACTGAGCGAGGAATCGGAGGAAAAAAAGAGACAAAACACTTCAGGAAGAAATTGTTCCCATTCACACAATGACCCGGTGGAGCAGTGCACACAAGTATGAGGGGATGCATGTGTGGCCGAGGGGGAATGCCCACTCGCAGCTGCTCAGCTATGTGCGTGCATGTGTGCATGCACGTGTGCGTGCGTGTGCTGCTGGGTCATGGGGGCCTGAACGTGCACACGCGTGCCCTTCCCAGGGACTTGTCATGGGCTCTATTCCGAATTACCTTGACCTGTCGTATGTCACCCATGAACCAACATCGGTAGGAGGGCGAGGGTGAGTGAATGATGTCGGGCTTGGGTTGTCTCTGTCAGAGAGCAGGTGGGTCGTGGGCAGGTGGATGAGGCCATCATCTTATTTACTTGTGTTCAGTCACTGTTTCTCAAACATCGGGCCACCCGGACGGATCACCTGCTTCACGTCCGGCCATGTTGGCCACTCATCTCCCTCAGGATGGAGTCTGAACGATACCGGGCCTTTGCCGCCCCTGGAACCCTGGCTGCGGGTCAGGAGTCAGCCAGGAGTCAGAGCTCGCAGCACCGGGGCAGCCTGGCCCACGAGGACAAAGGACGAGCCAGACCACAAGGCCAGAGCCCCGGCAGGGGGTGGGCACCCCAAGTGTGCTCTCCCCCCCCCACCCCCCCGTCAGCGAGCACATTTCCTGCCTGGTTTCCTTCCACACAGGTGGGCGGGGGCCGTGCGGGGTGGGAACCGGGCTGGGGGCTCCCGCAGGGGAAGCTCACCCCAGTTCAGCACATGGGTCCACATGGGCCGGGGCCGGGATTCGATCCTTGGTCCCCGGGGCTGCAAAGTGAGTGCTTAACCCACTGAGCCATCCCGGCTTCTCAGGCCATGTTTCCTGTCGTGCTTTCTGTTATCTGAGAGCTTGTGAAGAGGGGTGCCCGGGTCAGGGGGACCCCAGGAGTCCTCGGCCCCAGGGCTCTGTCTGTCTGCCTCGTGTCCCTTGGCTATTTCTGAGAGGGACGTCCAGCAGCAGTCACCCGGGAAGCTGTCTGGCCCAGGACCTGTGTTTGTTGGGAGTTGGTTGATGACTGATTTGATTTCATTGGTAGTAAATAATCAGTCTGTTCGGATTTTCTGTTTCCTCTTGATGCAGCCTCGGAAGGTTGTGCGCTTCTAGGAATTTACCCATTTCTTCCAGGTCATTCAGTTTGTTGGCGTATAGTTACTCATTGTATAAGGTGACCAGATGTTAACATTGGTAAAGCGGGACACCATTGACCAGGGGGGAGTGGGTTCTTGATTAAAAATTGGGTCTATCTCCCGCCGTTCCCTAGCTTGTCGTGCATTCTTTCCAAAAATCGGGACTTTTTTAAAACGCCGCAGGATGTGGGACAAATTGTTAAAAATCAGGACTGTCCCACCAAAAGCGGGACATCTGGTCACCTTATCATAGTAAGTTCTTTTTTTTATTTTTATTTTGATTTTTTTGTATTTCTGTGGTGTCCATTTTCAGTTCTTCTCTTTCATTTCTGATTTTATTTATTTGGGTCCTCTCTCTCTCTCTCTCTCTCTCTCTTCTTGATGAACCTGGTGAAAGGTTTGTCAAGTCTTTTCCATCTTTTTGGAAAACCAGCTCTTGGTTTCATGGATCTTTTGTATTTTTTTTTATATTAAAATCTATTTTTTAAAGATTTATTTTTATGGTTCTGAGGGAAAGTGAAAGAGAGACGGGGAGAGAGAGAAGGGGGAGGGCCCAGAGCTGTCTCCATAGTTGTTCGTCATTAGCTGTGACGTGGTTTCCTTCCACACAGGTGGGTGTGGGGCTGTGCGGGGCGGGAACTGAACCGGGGGCCTCCCGCGTGGGAGGCGAGACCCTTCCCCACCACCCCTGTGGTTACCAGCAGGACAGTTCAACCAGGAACCTTTCTCTTCAACCCAGTTCAACTGTTTCTTGTGTCTGGGAGCGCGTCTCGCTTGCTGTGCATCTGAGTAGCGCTGAAGGCGTCTTGCTGCGCTAACGTGCTTTGTGATTAGACTCACATCCGGGGGGCCTGCCTCGGCCCTCCTCATGCTGAAACCTAACCAGCATGTTCTATGTCCTAGAATGGAGGGTGTTTAAATGTCAGGAACCAGTGCTGTCTGTTCTCCAAGGAGACTGAGTTGCTAAATACGCTGGGGTGAGGTTTTCTGAGCCTGTGGTTGGTGTCTCATGTCATAAATAACCGAATGCCATCTTGGGTGTGTTTCTAGGATAATGTGCTTCCTTTTCCAAGACCTTGACATTAAGATGAGGGAGGCTTTCTTTCCCTCTTAGACCTTGGATTCACCCCAAAGAGTAGATAATGATGAACATAAGACCCTTCTTGAAATCTGAAGTGAGCACACACACACGGTTTGGGAAACGACTTTCTTTGGAGTTCATGGTCACTTAGCAGCAACTACTTTAAAACACATGGTACGTTATTCTGACTTCCGACTCCCGGGTTGCACAGTGTTTGAGGAGGGCTACCCAGGAATTTCTTCCTCCTCCTGCTTTGATGAATACAGTTGCTAAAAAAAAAAAAAAGTAGGTTTCCGCTCTAGAACACAAGCTATTTCAGGTAACCCGACAGAAACTCAGGAGCCAAGCAGGATTTTGAAAATCCCATCTCACGACTTCCAGTCTTATGGGGGCAGGGACGTCGGCTGTAAGAGGACGACCTCTTTGTCTTTATGTCATGACAGCGTCGGACGGGAAGGAAAGCGTTCGCAGGGGCTCCACAGGGTATTTCTTTCTGTCGCTTCCAGTTTGCGTTATCAGCATGCTTTTCTCCGACGTGACGCACGGTGCTGGTTGTTCGTTCTAACGTCTTGGTGCCGGAAGGGGACATTTTTCAATGGAAATGGATTTCAAAGCATGAAGGATGCAACAGACTATTAGGTTCAATAATCTATGTGGAATGAATGATGGCTGCATTTGTCTTTGTGGCCGGGCTGCTTGTGAGTTATCTTTCTCATTTGTAAAGATAGATACTGTACCTCAGCAATCCGTCACCGACTCCTTGAAAATGTACCCTTGCTGCAGAACTGCATTGCTCCCCCTATGTTGATACGAGACGATTGGAGAATGAGTCACTTTGTACGCTTATTCGAAAGGCAGCCGTGGTCTGCACACAACACTGCGGGAGAAGGTCGAATTGTGACCGACGTCCCATCCAAAGTATGATTCGGGAGTCCGGGTGATTTAATTTGGGAAACTCGGCCTCTTCTCATTAAGCCGATCAGCATCCATTGCTAGGTAACCAGTATGTGGCAGATCAGGATAAAGTATCCACCACCTGCAGATACCCTGAAAGAAATAAAACAAAAACAGAAGACCCGAATTCCGTGACGGACAGAAGATGTCCTCTCTCAGGGCCACGCCTCACACAGCCACTTCTAAGCGTGGACGTGTTTGACTACCACCCGGACGTCACCCACACCCTCTTCGCTCTCACTGGCATGACAGCAGCACAACTGGTTTCTGGAGACTTTGCCTCGTGCGTGATAAGTGAAGATGGCCGGCTTTGTTGTTTTTTTTTGGGGTCTAAAGCAAGTGCGAGAGAAGGGACTCAACGCTTCACGTCACAACCTAGAACCACGGAGCACTGACCGTCCTCACTCGCGGAAGAACATTCCAAGGACGTTCCAGGGAAGAAGACCAATGACTGTGTCCAGCAGAGGACAGGGCACAGGACAGACCATGGTGCTCCTTCATTGTGTCATCTTGAACTGGCCACCCCGAGTCCTGTGAGGTCCAGAGCAGCAGGTTTGGGGCCCTGACACATGCCCTGGGGTCTCTGGTGGACCCCGTGCGCCCATGGAAACCTAAATGCTTACAATCCAGACGCCGTGGTGTCAGGATGGTTTTTGTACTGAGACCTCCGTTCTTGTCATTTCTAGCTGGAGGGCAGAACAGGCATGACTCCATCGCAGGTGCTTCAATGCGACTCACCCTAATGGTGGCGGGGCCGCAGAGGGGGAAGCGCACAGTGAGCTATTATTCCATGCGTGTTCCACTCGACATGTCAGCGGGATCCTCGAGTCCCTCCGAAGACTGGGTCAGGGTGAAGGCAGAAGGGACTGCGGTGGCAAGAAACCTACCCGCTCTGACCCACGACCAGGTTCAGGACCAAGGACAGTGGTGACTGCGTACACTTTGTCCATTGTGACGTAGGACCTTGAACACAGGAACTCTTTTCCCGTCTCCCTTTTTTCCTACGTGTGGTCGCGATGAACATTCTTATGCGTCGCTTACGTCACAAGCCATCTCTGAAAAGCAGGATTGTGGCTGAGCTGGAACATAAGTGAACATCGTCCAGATATGCAATCCAATTCTTGTTCTGGACCTTTTGTCTTTCTTTCCTGTGTCTTCCTTGGCTTAGAGATCGTCGCACTTCTGTTCGTGGAAGCACTTCTTGGAGACGAACCTTGTTCGGAAGGTCGACAGTGGGCCCAAGGCTGTGGGTGGGCCTTTGAGCCCCCACAGGGTGGGACTGAATGGGTCGCAGCTCCACCCCTGACCCTGTCAACTGCTTATCCCAGATGGGGACGAAGACTGGGAGTGACGTGTCCTGCGTCCAGCGAGTGCCAGCTGGGTTCTGCCCACCCGAGGCCCGGGCACAGGTGCAGGCTGCAGGAGGCACCGTGGTTATCCTTGCTGTGTGGGAAGGCCTGCGGGCACCAGCACATCGGGGCCTGTGGCTTTCGGGCGTCATTGTGAGACTCCGTCCCTTTGGTCTGCGGGCAGCTGAGACCGTTTAGTAGGAAGTGTTTGTGCTCCTGACCGCCGCGTTTTGAATTTCCTGGGAGAGATTTGCTGACACCCAGTCCTGTCCCTTGCCCGGTGCTTCTGAATTAATTGTGGTTCAAACCTGTCCCTGCCCCCAGGGGCTGGGCGCCTTCCATTTCCTGCCCAAACTCTGCTACAGGGGAGGGGCTCTCCAGAAACAGACCTCGACCCTCTCTGGAGAGAGATGTGAGAAGGATTAAAACGAATAATCCGTCCGTCGGGTGTTCTTAAAGGGGAACAGAGGCTTACGGCTGTGTCAGCCACACACACAGAAAACAACTCGACCTTATGCGATGCTCACCATCCATTTGAGCATCAGCCTTGAGCCTGCTCCTAGGTGATGGCCTGTGTTATCCTGCACTTGCTTCATGGGATGACTGTGAAGAGTGAGCGTGACGATTCACACCAAGAACGTGGCTGTGTAAATGGACTAGCTGCTCCGACCAGCGAGAGTGAGTGTTACAGCCACGTGAGGTTTAGTGCATCCTGAGCGACATGGCCAAAAATGCATCGATCTCCCAGCAGCCCCAGTTCAGCATATGGGTCTACACTGGCCGGGGCCGGGATTCGATCCTTGGTCCCCAGGGCTGCAAAGTGAGCACTTAACTCACTGAGCCATCCTGGCTTCCCCTGAATCTTCTTTAAAAAAAAACCCAAAAAAGATTTATTTTATTATTTTTGAGAGAGAGAGAGAGAGGAGGGGTGGGCCCAGAGCAACACCGGTGTTGCTATCAGAGCTGTGGGGTGAGACGCAGGAGCTGGGCTGGGGGCGGTGGCCTTGTCCTGACCCACCTGACAATCAGCCCCTGACAACACAGCTCCACAGAGAGACTGTCTAGCCCGCGTCCTCCGGAGTGTGTGTCACCCACATTCCTCAAGGGACCGGAGGAGCCCCGGGAAAAGCTTTGTCTAGAGTGACGCACAGTCAGGGGGCAGGAAGACCATGTCCCAAACATGTTGCCCCAGGAAGCGTCTCAGAGCCTGTGGGGTTGTTACAGGGAGGCGACGGCTCACGCCCCTCACAGCCTCCTCTCCTCGCTCGTCGCTCGGAACGCATGGTGTGAAGAGGCACCGTAAACACGGGAGCTATTTATTGAGCTCCCGGCCGATCGATTTTCTCTTCCCTATTCCAGTCGCAAAAAGTGCCGACCTGCACAGCACTTCTCCTAGAAAGCCAGTATCACATCATTCGAATAGCTGACTTAGTCTCTTTGAGGTTATTACTTGCATTATTATTATTATTATATTGTTGTAATGCATGAGAACGAGGGCAAGGGACCACGAAGATAAAAATTGCTTCCATGAACACAGATCGCATCCAGCTCACTTCTTCTACATTTGTTCTTTCTTCCTTAAGGAAGCTCTTACTAGGTTTGATCAGGGGGCCTTTTCTGTTAAGAAATGGGAGACTGTGGTTCTTCCAATTATTCCAGAAAGGTATACTGGTCAGCATTCTCGCTGTGATGCAATCCATTCAGTATGCGTGCATGTGCATGCATGTGTGTGAGCATGTGTGCATGCATGCGCGAGTGCATATGCGTGTGCATGCATGCGTGAGTGCACGTGTGTGCGCACGTGTGTGCGCACGTGTGTGCATGTGTTAATGGAATTACCCTTTTTTCTGTTTAACCTTTCCTTCCTCTCTAATACATGGCCAGCCAGTCTAGTGCTTTATAACGATGGTGCTGGCTTCCCACCCTGTTAAAGTCCCAGACATTGTAAACGTTAACAGTGACAACGAAGACTGAATGAGCCCCCACTGTGATATCCCCAGGTTCCTGCTGAAACAACATGACACAGAAATACAACAAAGTGCTTGGGTCCACTTGACATGGTCCACAAATGAGTTTATATATTAGTCATTTGTTTCAGACGTGGAGAGGCAGTTATATATATTTATTGAAGTGGCTATGACTTTGGTGGTATGCGTAGCATCCTGTTATTTGTATTTTAATTGATGCCTCCTCTTCTCCCCACAAACAGCACGGAGATCGATGTGGCGGATAACGCTGGTGGAAAAGTGGGAGCTAACAGTGTGACCGTCGGGTGCACCACACTTTTGCGGTTGTGCTTCACTCAAAGCAAAAAAGAGGAACGACCCTCATTATTGGAAGAGAGGAAACATTTCGGTTCTTTTGGGAGACCCTCCTCCCTCACCCAATGTAAAATTCCAGGACACTGAACAATGTAACAGAATAGGTAATACCTTCTGAATGCAGAACCCGATTATATACACAGCGTGGAACAAAACTGCGTGCCCTGATGGGCATGTTATATGGTTGTTAATGAGCTTTTGGATCGATGCCTGTACTTTTGACAGAACGAAAAGTTCATCTGAGCATTTTTACAGAAGTCTGGTCAAGCCCCTGAACCACGGGAATGGGCTTTGGAGGGGAATTCCTAGTGGAAGAGAAGGCACAGTGTTGTGAACTTGAGAAATGCCATTTTTCTCACGTGTAGGATGATTTCCATGTGAGCCGAGCTGCATTTTCACGTGCGAATCTTAACTTCTTAAGGCTCACAAAGGGGGAACGTTTCTAGGAAAAAGTCAAGCCAAGGAAAGACACCGTGTATTTGAAAGCGGAGAGAAATACATTTTTAGATTGGATTCATTTTCTTCTGTAAAATAACGTTTGTGCACTAACCCCCTCCCCCCCACCCCCAAGTGAAAGTGTGCAGGTTAGGAAAATGCAGGACCAAATTCTGTACATTGCAGGTTTGTTCCCTGCTCTGATACACTGATGGGTCCTTTACTATACCTGTGCGTCCTTACACCCCGTAGCAGAGTATTGTGTCATAAAATAAAGGAAGGGACTGATCAGTGAGTAAATACCATAAAGACGCCGGTCCTCTCCTGTCTGTGGGGAGAACCCGGGAGTGAGAGCTGGAGTCCAGCCTGTTTGTCCTTCACAGGTTTTCTCTGCCCGGCGTTCAGTGCTCTCGGGGAACCAGTCCACCGGGGGTGTCTCTGGTAAATTCCTCGCTCATGGTGAGGGCAGGGCGCAGACTGAGATGTGCGAGCTGCATTACCTCCTGTAAAGCGCATCCGACCGCGTGTGCAAGGACCCATGTCTCCATCCTCGCACGGGTCTTTAATCTGAAGAGGCTTATTTTCCACCTCTTAGCCTCATGTGTGGTCACTAAACAGAGGCAGGGTCTGGAGGTCCATAAAACCCACCCCTGAGACATAAACCGACACAAAGAGTTCAATCTCAAGCGATCGGCTAATTTTTATATGTCCCGTGTAGACGGATTTAGTTAGGATTACTGCAGAGGCCTAAGACAGCTAGACTCGGAGTAGAAAACATCATAAGATTAATTTTCCCTCCCTCGTTTAGAAAGATAACCAGCTCTCAAGCAACTTGAAAATATTTCGAAAACCCTGCTTGCGTTGAGTTAACAGATGGTGTGTTATAAAACCAATTACTTTTTTTTTTCTTTTAAGCTTTCATGGACTTAAAAATACAGTGAAATACGGTTAACTTCGCTTTGCAAAGCCGACAAATTTTCTGTTGGACTTAACGTGCTCATTCTCAGACCTGACGTGACCTGAAGCTGACAGTCTTCTCTGGCCTTGGGCACGTGGGTGTGTTCTGAGTGTGTGAGCTCACGTAGGCTCCATCTTGTTGGGAATCTTAACGACGTGAAGGCGGACACTGTGAAGCTTAGGATGGTACCTCATCCGCCTCTGTCTAGTTATCGCGAGTATGAAAAGCTATTATGAAGCAAGATTTTGAATTTATATAACGCAAAGCTCCTGGCCAAAATCTTAGCAAAGGAGGGCTGAGCTGACAACTTAATATGGTTGAGGGACTGGGCCGAAGAAACTTCTCATTGAGGAAATTAATTTTATGGCCCAAACTTAGCAAGATAATATCTGAGTAGTACTCAACTTTCTAAGGCGTTGTCACAGCCCTCAAGACAACTAAATCGTTTGCCAGATTTTGCTTCTTAAAACACACACTGGATAGGAAGCAGCCCGCTTTCCGGCAAACCTCAGTAACTTTCTAGACTAGCAGGCAGGTCACCAAGAATTTAAAATCTGATATCCCCTTTCTTACAAATAACGGTTAACCTCTGACTCAAAGCAAACCTCACCTATGCTTTGTCTTAGACTTTACTAAAAGCTACAACCAGGGATACCAGGATAACTCAGCAGGTTGAGTGCTTGCCTCGCAGTCACAAGGTCCAGGGATCGAATTCCGGCCCCGGCCCATGCAAACCCACATGTGGTGTAGCTGGATGGAGGCGAAGGTTCTCGCTTCTCATGCGGGAGGCCCCTGGTTTGGTTCTTGCCCCGTGCGGCCCCACGTCCACCTGTGTGGAATGAAACCATGTCACAACTAATGATGTGCAACTATGGAGACTGCTCTGGGCCCTCCCCCTTCTCTCTATCTCAGTCTCTCCTTCTCTCAAAAACAATATAAAAAACAAACCTTAATAATAATAAAAAAAAAACTATGACCAATGAGTCAGGGGTTTCAAAAGGATGGTCACACTCCCAGGTAATCATCTGAAAACCCATCATTGGGTGCATCAGTCCTTTGTGATCAGTCTACCGTCCTCCCTGTAACCTTGGGTTTTGAGGACATTTCACTAAATCACCAACAGCTGCCTGCTTTCTCTTTTTAAAACATTTTCTTTCGTAACTCAGCCAAATTTTCCCGACAACTTTTGAGTTTCTCACCCTGTTTTATAACAGATAAATCTTTACTTTCAGATACTTTCTTTTTGTCATTCCACCCGTCAGATTTAAACGAACTTTTTTCCTCTTTATATACCATTTTGGTGTTCTTTAAAAATCTGCTTCTTCTAGTGTGTCTAAATTTTAGGAGTTTATCTCCTTGCTCTCGATTTTTTTCTCTTGTAATTATATAATAATCATGACTCATGCACACACACATGCACACACACATGCACATGCACACACGCCCGCACACATGCACACACATGCACACTTCCTTTGTATGTCTAGAAATCACGGCTCCACCATGCCCCATGGAGCCTTGCTTTGAATATACGTAAGTTCGTATTGGCCCAAATGAATGTCTGTGCAGATGTCTGTGGACTGCTCTCTGCATAGCTTACTTTTCTCCAGTATCTTTTTTTTTTAATTGATTTTATTGTTTGAGAGAAGGTGAGGGAGAGAGAGAGAGAGAGAGAGAGAGAAAGAGAGAGAGAGAAGGGGGAGGGCCCAGAGCAGTCTCCGTAGTTGTACATCATTAGTTGTGACGTGGTTTCATTCCACACAGGTGGATGTGGGGTTGTGTGGGGCGGGAAGTGAACTGGGGGCCTCCCGCATGGGAGGCGAGAACCTTCCCTGCTGAGCCATCCCAGCGGTTACCAGTTGTGCTGCGGGTCAGCATATGGGTTTGCACGGGCCGGGGCAGGGATTCGATCCCCGGACCCTGGGATTGCGAGGCAAGTGCTCATCCTGTTGAGCCAATCCAGCATCTCTTCTCCAGTGTCTTATCCCAAAAGTTTCTCCGGTCTCAGCAGCCCTCAGCTCCAATATGTACATTTCCTACCCAACAACAACACCACTTTTTTTTTCTGTTCAAGCTACTTTTCTACGCTGCAGTTTGGAACTCATGTCATGTGTGTCCTTTCTTTCAAGAACCACAGACCGGGGATGTCTGTCATCTAACTATTTTAAATGGTCAATTTACATATTTATAATCATTTAAGGAGGAATAGTAAGCCCAGTGCCGATCATTTTGTCATGGCTGGAACTGGAGTTGGCCAGTTTAAACATTTTTTTAAGTTATCTATTTAATAGGAACATGCTTTAGATATTAATTCCATTGGATAAACTCATTTGTCAAGTGCCTGTGTGTGTCAAGAGATTTTTATCTGGCTTATGTGTTGCAGACTACTTTATCAACTCCGTGTTCACGCGGTTGTCGCATTCTCAAATTGGGGCATTTCAAGCTATCTTCAGCTTTATTTATTTTGCTTTGTGAAACTGTCTTTCAAAACCTTGCTCTCTGCGTGTTTCTCCCTCGTGGATTAACTTTAGAGTTTACACTTCATTTCTTGGTAATAGCTTACAAATGCTTCATTTTACTGCCCATCAATTTTATCCTTTGGGACTTCTCACTCTCATAATTCTTCGTCGAGTATGGCTAATGGCTAAAGGGAAGCTTGTTACCGCTAACGTGCTTCTTGGAGGGTGCGCAGTGGCTGTGGACTATACCTGTATTCCCTGCCGCATAATTAACCAGGCCCGTTGGAAGTGGTGCCCTTAATACTTCTGATGGAGTTTTGTGTCTTTCATGAACTCATTCAGTCACGGCCAACCACATGCGTATGTCATGCGCTACCAGAATGGCTTTCATTTTCTTGCCAGGAAGGTGCCTAGTTTGGCTGTTAGATAGACGGTTGCTGGGCTCAGATACAGAGCCAAGTCTAGGCTTCTCCTAATTTATAACCAGGCCAGACTTCTAGGCTGCCTGATGTGTGACCCAATACTTATGTCACACCTCAGTGTTCTAACTTCCTTCTTTGTTAGTAGGACAGTATCCGCTCCCATAGTGGACATTCTGATTGGCCACCCCAGTCAACTTTTGCTTTCTCTGATGAGCATAATAGCTTCCCTTTTGTTTTGTAATTTGTGCAAAATGAAACTTCTTATTTCCTTTTTCTGTGACCTGCCTCCCCCACCCCCCATATGCTGGCTCTTCACTCATTACTAATTAGTATAGTCTCAGTGGGTATTTGTCTCTCAGGGGGTCAGCCTTACCAGACACCCCAAAGGCCATGAGTCAGTCAATGAGGGAACAAAAAGACTTACCATTTCCCCCCACGACCAACTGTTGGAATTTTGAGCATAATTATCTTTATTTCTTCTTGCTTTCTACTGTGTTCGGCAAGCATTTAGGTATCAAATATGCAGGCACTCTCTTTCTGTTCTTCTGAAATATGTAAGCCTAGCCAATAGTTTCTCATAGGGTGAGGAGTCTCCCTTCTACCCCCTGTGGCCATGGGGGTGCCTTACACACCAAACTCCTCCAGGAAGTGCTGATTCCCTTGAATGTAGTTCCCGTGTCTTATTTATTATTTGACTGAGCTTACTATCCTCTAGGTTCATCCAGGTTGTCACAGATGGCAAGAGTGCATTCTTTTTCATGGCTGAGTAATATTCCACTGCAGCATATGTACCACATCTTCTTTATCTAGTCATCTACCGATGGACGCCTCGCTTGCTTTCCTATCTTGGCTACTGTAAATATTGCTGCCGTGAACATAGGGGTCCATATATCTTTTCTAACTCATGTTTTGGATTTGTTCGGATCAGTACCCAGGGATGGAATTGCTGGGTCATATGGTAGTTCTATTTTTAATTTTTAAGGGAATCTTCATACCGTTTTCCACGGTGGCTGCACCAATTTGCAATCCCACCAGTGGTGCACGAGGGCTCCCTGCTCTCCAGATTAATGTTCCCTGGTTATTGCTGGTTGCTATTTTGAATTTAACTTAGCCCACCAGCCTACAATTAACTGATATTTTCTTTCACTATTACTGTTTCAGCTAAATGCTGTAACAACCTGGTAGCTTCCTTATTTAAAAACAGTCATTTATGTGTCTTCTTCGGAATGAAACATGGCCCTTACAATTTACCAGCTGTGAAATGACACTTCTTCCCTTCCTAGGAATTTTCTGGTTCTTACAAATGAAGTCTTCATCCGTGAGGTAATTTCTTACAATTAAAGATTTACCGAATAATTCTAAAATCTACCATTTAAGCATATGGATTTGACAAGTATTACACAACAGATTTTTGCTACACGGGCAAACTTAGCTTGAGTATTTCTTAAAATAGGATTTTTCTCTCAAAAACTCCACAAGTATTGAAAAACTATTTTTTGACTGACACAGAACGTTGCTATAAATATTCTTGCACATACCACTTGGTAAGTCTTGTCATTGTTGGGTGTAGACCTAGGGCTGGAATGGTTGGGTGATGGGAGATGTATAGCTTGAACCTTAGTAGAAAATTCTGAATTGCATTTCAATTGTACAATTTTCATTCCCACCAGCAGTGTAAGTCTTAGCATTGTCTCACACACTCATCCACACATTGTATTTCAGTCTTTAAATTGAGTGGTTCTAGCAGATGTGTAGTATGTCTCTCTGTGGTTTCAGTTTGTTATCTCCTTGTGACTAAGGACAAAGGCATGATCATATGCCGATGGACCATTGACGTATCTGTTTTTATGAAGCGTTGATTGAGTCTTTGCCCAATTTTTATTTATTTATTTATATATTTATTTATTTTTGACAGAGAGAGAGACACACACAGAGACAGAGAGAGAACTGAGCTGGGGGAGCTCCCAGTTCAGCATATGGTTCCGAACGGGCCCGGGCTGGGATTCGATCCCTGGTCCCCGGCGCTGCAAAGTGAGCGCTCAACCCACTGAGCCATCCCGGCTTCCCTGATTTGCCCAATTTTTAAATTGGGTGATCTTTTTTTTCCCTTCATATGTAGGATTCTTCACATGGTCTAGATACAAGCCTTCAATAGGTGACATATGTGCTGACACTATTTTCTCCTGCTCAGTAGTTAGTCTGTTTCCTTTCTTCACGCTGTTTCTTGATTAAATTCAAATGTCTCATCTTTCCCATAGTGGTGAATACTCCTGTGTTCTGTTCAGGAAGAGTTTTCTTACCCCATAGTGTGAAAATACTCTTGCATGCTATTGCCTATACATTTTGTTGTTCTTCTTTTCACACGCAAACCTACCGCCCACCCGGAAGTGACTTCTTTTATTTAAAAAAAAAATATTAATTTTATTGTTTTTGACAGAGACAGAGAGAGACAGAGAGAAGAGGGAGGGCCCAGAGCCGTCTCCATAGTTGTACGTCATCCGTTTTCAACATGGTTTCATTCCACACAGGTGGGCGGGGGCCGTGCAGGGCGGGAACGGGGCTGGGGGCCTCCCGCATGGGAAGCTCACCCCAGTTCAGCACATGGGTCCACACGGGCCGGGGTAGAAATTCGACCCTTGGTCCTTGGGGCTGCAAAGCGAGAGCTTAACCCGCGGAGCCATCCCGGCTTCCCCTACTTTTTCATTTTTGTGATTGGTATGAGGTCAGGATAAAGCTTAAATCGTTCCTGGGTTGGTAGTGCCTTGTCCTAGCAGCTGCTACTGAAAGGACTACTTCCTTCCACTCTCTACAGAATGGGGTTAACGCTGTCTGCTCAGCCCACTGGCTGTGCTCCTGAGAGCCTTGATGAGACCACAGACGGTCAGCGGGGTGCCCCAAACCTCAGGTACCTGAAGGCTCCTCAGCTTAGCCCCCAGGCTGCTAGGAAGGGGCTGCCATCCTGGGGTCCCCTCCTTGGGTTTCTGGGGCCATGTGAGGCCATCACCCCTGGTCAGAACCTGAGCAGCACCTTTGCTGGGGTCCTGGGCCGGGTCCACTCCCCAGCTTTTCCTCAGGCCACGGCCTCTCTTCCTGCTCAGATTCCGGGGCCCCGAGTGGTTATGGAACGAACATGCCCCTCCCCAGACTCTGTTCAATCATGTGCGCCCCCAACCCTGCCCTCCGTCCTCCCTCGCTCTCACTGAGGCTCCGATGGTCCATCAAACCAGAATCCGTATCGAACAAGACACTGGCTTTGTTTCTCCGAAGTCCAGGCAAGCGCTGGCGTTGAGCACGCTTAAGGGAGCGTGGGGAGACACGCACATTCTGATAGAGGTGAGCAAATGCTGCTTCTGCGGTCAAGCCGGCTGCGTGCTCAGATTCTGCTGTGTCTGTGGGAATGCGGCCCAGACACGCAGAGGAACGTGAACACGGCGGGATCACCCCCAAGTCATGACTGTGACCAGAGCATTCCGATGGAGGGACCGTTTCCGAGTTTCTCCATGTGCGTGAGTCACAGGCATTGTTAGGCAAGTAACAGGCACACGCCCCTTGCGATTAATTGGGAGAGTCCTTAATAATAATGCATATAATTCACAGGTGAGCATCTGGGTAGCAAATACACACTGGAGAGTCATGCTCCACGCCATGCTGAAGGTTCAGATGTATTAACTATCCACTTAGAAGCAAACAGATGAGGGAGGACAGAGGCCCACGTAGCATGAGCCACTTTCATTGTGTTCTTTTCTGCGTGAGAATGAACTGCTATCTTTAAAAGGAAAAAGGGGAACTGAGAAGACAGGGAAAACAAAATATCCATTTTTGCCGCCGATGTAAAAAAACGGAATCATGGAATATAGAATGAAATGCATATTCATGGGCCGTGATTCATCTCCCTTCCTTGATCGGGGGCTGGTTTGTTTCCGTGGTAACGGGGACACTGCTGTGCGGGAGCGAGGCCCCTCTGGGCGTGTGTGTTTTCCTGCACACATGATCTCAGGGGCCCGACTGGGAGCCGGGAGGATACGGAGAAGAGCGGCCGGGGGGCTCCGAGGAGGCAAAGGGAAGCGGTGGGCGCACCTCAGGGGAGGCGAGGATGCGTTAGATGTTGAGCCAGAGAGCAGGTGCTCAGGGAGAAGAGAGGTCGCCGTGTGAGGGGCAGGAGCTGGGACTCTCCACGCTGTTCCCCTGAGACCGACAGGTGTCCCGAGGCCTTGGGGTTGCTGTCGGGTCAGGAGGGGCGGGCACTGGGTTCGGACGGCACTGTTGAGTCTCGGGTTCCAGGAAGCAGGGCGCAGGCGAGGAGGAACTGGGTGCACTCTGGCATCTCAGGACACACGACAGCGCGGCTGTCACCACTGTGGGTCCTGCAGTGACAATGCAGGGGAGGCCGGGACACCGAGGAGCAGGGCACGGCCCTTCAGACCAGCAGGACCGGGGTCCCCATCTGGCCCGCCATTCCCAGCACCTCAGGCCCCGTGGGGACCCCTACCCCAGAGGCGTGAGGACGGCAGGAAGACCCCCACCACGTGGGGGACTCAGCCTCATCCTGGCTGATCCCTCATCACAGACCCAAATCCTGGGCGTGAACGGTGGTGTCGCAGCAGGTGGGTGGTTCTGTGCATTTCTTCCTCCTCGGAGAGTGAAAGAAAACATGGCATGCACGTGATTTCCTCAGTGGCCCGAGGGTCTTTTAATTCAGGCAGGTTTACAGTCTTGTTGAGTTACAGCCTCTACGATACTTAAAGAATCAGACGGTGCTGGGAAGCTTGCACCCAGTGACTGTTCCTCAGTGTCTGGTCCCACGTCACCGCCCTTTCACTTCGGTGGCTGCTGCTTTTCGAATCTCAAATGTCCTGTCTGGCTGGGCTAACGGACGGTGACTTCAGTCTGGCCTGGCCTTTGGCTCAAAGATGGATTTCAGATCGTGTAGGTGGAGCTTCCTCCGCTCAGATGATCAGAAACCCGACGGCAAAAATAGCCCCTTTGTGCGGGAAGATGGAGTTGGGTGAATGATTTGATGCGGCTGGAACAAAAGAGCATCCCCAGCACAATCAGACTGAAACACCCACGTCTCCCTTCTGTTTGCTTTCGGTGAGAATCCGCGCCCTCTCTCTTTTCGGTGATGGAGTTATTGCAACAATAGGGTTTTTTGTTTTTTTTTAGGTCTTATGAAAAATGAGCACTTTAATTCTTTATGAGCATCATTAATATTCATGTGATAACTAAGAGTTGTGCATATCACACATTACTTGCTTGTGGCCTGTTTTATAGTGTCTGTCCCAGCTTTGTTATTTCGATGAGGAATTATAGAATTTAAAAAATGTTAAAAGCCATTTCAATGGCCATTTTATACCCTGACCCCGTGGCATAAAGTTGGACTAGGATACAAGACACCTGATTCAGCGCTATCTGACCTGTCTGTAGGAAGCTCTGTGCTGGAATTTTTTCTCGAGAATCTTATCTTTAGTGATCATCCCTGATGATTGATTCCCACACGTTAGGGGAAGTGGGAAGAACGTGAAGGCCTGACTTTGGTGTAAGGACACCCTTCACACACGTGAAAGAACCCACAAACCACAAAGCGGAAGTTATAATCCACTGCGATGGATGCGTAGGTGACTTGTGCTAAAGCTGCACTGACATCGGAGTGGTCATTGCCAGCTGCTCTGGAAAAAAGGACAAAGAGGTCACCTGAAGTGACCTGTGACATGACCCAGAGTAACAATCAGGATCCCTCCAGGGTGAGCAAAACCACCTGATTTCCGGTCAGGCGCATAAAACGACAACCATTCAAAAATATCTGTCTGGCTTTCAGGAAGGAAAGACTGAAAAGGAAATTGAAAGAAAGAAGGCACGGCTTGTACTCTATTTTTTTTTTATATTAGCAACGGCAAAAAGGACGATACAAGCAGTACGTAAAGTGGCCCTTATTTCATGTACATAATGAAGTCAGACAAATGTTTCTAAGGGAATTCTGGTCATCCCCCCACAGGTAGGCTTGAACTTGGGACCTTGGTTAGATGGGGCTGGGTCTCTAAAACAGAAAAGGGACAATGGGAGGAAGGAGAGGAAAGCAAGGCATCTTTGTGCACTGCATAAGTGGTTTTCTGTGTCTGGACATTGAAAATCGATTCAGGAATTCAGCACTCGTCCATAGAATACAAATCTTGTTGTTCACACCGTGGTCTGCAAGGAAAACCATCTTGATCGAACCACAGAACAGATGCTTATTGAGTGTAAACTTTCTCCCCGGCACTCACCCCGGTTTTCTTTGAAATGCAAGGCTGAGGGTGAGAAGCACGGTACCCTGTGAGCTCCAAGCATGCAGACGGGCACCTGCATCACCCACGGTCCACACGAGGGGCCGCTCCCCTGGCACAGGACCCCGCAGAGCGAAGCTGTGCCCACGGCCACCCCGGCAGAAGCCAGAGGACGGTCTCCTCCTGCTTCCCTCACTGGTAGGGTTCGGATGGATCCTGTGTCTGGTTAGCTGTGCTGGCCATTCCGTCAGGACAGAATTCTGCCCTCAGTAACTCACTCCTTTGAAATCCAGCTTGAATGTCCTCCTGACTTCCCAGAGGTCGACCATGGAGGGTTTGTCCCACTGTGTTTGTGTGAATGGATTTGTTTGCTTTGATGTATTTCTCAGTGAGGTCAGGAAAGACTCATTCTCTTTCGTAATTTGTGATACTAATAAGCTGAATTATTACACTATAATTTACTCATCATCTTCTTTATCATCGAGTATTTTGTACTTGGAGGAAGACATTTTAATAGTGATGGTTTCTCAGAATTACATCATTGGATCCGTGTAGCAAATCAGTCGTTATGTTTCTATAATTATAAGGAGTTTGTCTTTGGTTTTTCACTCATGTCAACAATTTTCTTGTTCACAGTGACCTTCCTCATAGCCACTCTCATTTGTGCAGCGTGTAATGAGAACGCAAAACGCTAACACATCCACAGCCTTGTCTGGTCCTTAGGACCACCCCGTGGGCAAGCCGGGGAAGCCAAGCACAAAGGCTGGGAGAGTAAGTCCTGTGTCCACAGCAAGGAGAGGCAGGACCGGGACTAAGGTTCTGACTTCAGGGCAAAGGCCCGGCATTTCTGAGGAAACCTGTGTTCATTTCAACTTCTCTGTTAGGATATGATCATGTGTTGACATTAGGTAATCAGAAATGAAGTTATCAACAGCAATGCAAGCATCTTCATGTTTTCTTGTTTTCAGTCTTCCAAGTCTGGTTTTAAAGTTTTGTAAGGTACACACACACTCACGTGCACACACATGCACACATACATTCACACCCACCCACACACTGACATATGCACACCCAAACACACATACACTCACACATGCACACATGTACACACATGCACACATAGGCACACACAGGCTCACAATGCATCCACCTCCTTTGTATGTCTAGAAATCACAGCTCCATGGAAGCGCCTGCTTGCTTGTTAGTGTGGGGTGCGTTCTCTAAGCACACTTGTACATGCACACACGTACATGCACACACATGCACACACCTCTTTTGTATGTCTAGAAATCACAGCTCCATGGAAGCGCCTATTTGCTCCTTAGTGTGGGGTGCGTTCTCTAAGCACACTTGTACATGCACACACGTACATGCACACACATGCACACACATGTACACACAGGCTCACAATGCACACACCTCCTTTGTATGTCTAGAAATCACAGCTCCATGGAAGCGCCTGTTTGCTCGTTAGTGTGGGGTGCGTTCTTTAAGCACGCTTGCAGGAAGGAGCGTCTGCTGGCAGAGGGAACTGTATTTGAAAGGAGGCCTTTTTTTCCCTGCGTGATTGTTAGGGGGAAAGGGCTGGAAAGGATGTAAAATGCGGGGACGTAGGCACAGCTCAGTCAGTTCTGAGGAACAGTGAGTTAGAAGGTTGCAGTCTCAGGACTTCCTGTCTCTCAGTCCCGAGGGGCTGGACTTGGCCACCCGCCTCGGAGGGCTGACCGGGGAGCTGGGACTCGCTCAGGTGCTTCCACGCCCAGGCGTGGCTGCCGGCTCTGCGGGAAGTGGGGACATCTTACATTTGATTCTGACAGCTAAGTGGCGTGGAAAGTGCTTGGTCACGAGATAGGGCTTCTCCAGGCACTGTATGCCGCTATTCTTGCTGGTAGACAAGCTAATGCTCCTAGACACTTGGCTCTTTAGTTATGTCTGTCGTAAATGGGTGGCTTTTA
The DNA here is from genome assembly GCA_004027555.1 of Craseonycteris thonglongyai. Classification (NCBI taxonomy): domain Eukaryota; kingdom Metazoa; phylum Chordata; class Mammalia; order Chiroptera; family Craseonycteridae; genus Craseonycteris; species Craseonycteris thonglongyai. Next base: position 15,327 of record PVKE010001163.1, on the reverse strand, counting down.
AGCTGAGCCTTGGTGACATTGCAGAAGGCTCTGGGACGGTTGAGTCAGCTTGTCCCCTCGCTGTGCATAGTGGGGGAGAGGGCCTGCCATTCTCCCCACGTTCTGTGAGCAGGGGTTTCATGGGGGCAACAGTGGGGGTTGCTGAGCCTGCACCCCACCTTCCATGATGCCAGTCATGTGTCCGTGGGTGTGTGAATGGGTGTCATAAGACCATTGCGACATCCCTGAGGCAGGAGACTGGCCTGTTCCTTCGGGCTTTTGTTTCACTCCCACGGCCCAGTGGCTTGTTGGCTACACTGTTACCCTGTGACCATGGAGAAGCCGGTCACCTCCCCCAACCCCGCAACCTGCAGGTGTTCCAGCGTTTGCAGAAGGAAGGGTGTTCCTCTGTTGACAACCACAATTGCACATGAAATCCATATGCTGCTTACCAATCTTAAAGCCTTTACAATGTGGGCTACGGGGGATTAAGCAGAAATACTCAGGTTTCTTTAATGGTTTGTGGGCTGGTTGCCATGGTGACTAATGTCCCAACTCGGGTGTTGTGTGTTAAATATCATGACAATGTGCATCTTGTGCCCAGTTTCTCTTTTTCCTTCATGTTCTTTGTTTCTGAAGTGCTGAGTTCTGCTAAGACATTGGATCAGAGCGGAATCAGGGAGCTTCACCAACGTGGCTGAAACAATGTTCCAGCACAGAACCCTTTAGTGAAACAGGCGTTGGAGGCTGATGGACCCCGGGAGCAATTTTTTGCATCATTACCTGTCTTGATTGTGTACAAATTGTTGTTTTATTCTCCCTCTTTTGAAAGAACCACTTTATTTTTGTGTGTGTTTATTTGGAAATCTGATATCTGAGTTGGCAAAAGTTTTTACGCACAGTTCCTCTGAAACCCAAAAAGATTGATTGATTTTCGGATTCTTTACTTGTATTCTCTAAATGTGACCTTTAACTACAAGTTATTTCTTTGGCCCGGCTGCCTCCTCTGTAAGAACAAAGCTGGGTGTTCTGTTGCCGCATCTAATCCAAACTGATGTGACCACAATCAGTTTTTGAAAGCATATGTTTAAAAGAACTTTCCGACTCACAGATAAGCCTGTCATTACGATGTTTTACTTTCCACATTAGAGTTTAATATTTTTTTTAGAGATTTATTTTATTGTTTGAGAGAGAAAGTGAGAGAAGGGGGGAGGGCCCAGAGCCGTCTCCATAGTTGTACATCATTAGTTGTGACGTGGTTTTGTTCCACACAGGCGGGTGTGGGGCTGTGCAGGGTGGGAACTGAACTGGGGCCTTCACGTAGGAGGTGAGAACCTTCGCTGCCATCCCAGCAGTTACCAGTTGTGCTGCAGTTAGGCTGGGGCGGGAATTCCATCCCCGGAGCTCATGGTTGCAAGGCAAGTGCTCAACCTGTTGAGCTATCCCGGCACACCCTAGAGTTTAATTTTTATGCTAGGGTTTAATTGCAAATGGGTGTAAGAAGGATGCTTTATCTGGCCTGTTGGACTTCCGGGCCAGTCTGGAGTGTCCCCAGCCCCTCCGGGCTCTGACAAGGCTCTGAGCTGACATCGCCTTCGTAAAGGATGGCCCTGCTCTTCCTGGCGGCTGTGGGTAGCCCTTGCCTCTGACAGCTCATCTGTTCCTATTAAAAGGAATAGGAATCCTTAGCACTCAGCCTACGCACCTGAGTTTTGTTCCTCTTTGCCTTCACATGTGGGGGGCACGCTGGACCCAGGCATGTGTGTTAACTCAGCTCTCAGGGACCAACCTGGCTGATTTCTGGAAGTCGGCTTCAATCATTTTGATGCAAACTGCAAAGTCAAAGCAATACCGGGTCCTGGAGCACAGAGCTCAGGAGCCCGCTCTGACGCCTACGTTTCCCTTTGCATCCCGCCTGGCTGTGGACCTGGCCTCAGACCACCGTGTGTCTGCCATGGAAAGATATGGAGAGGCCTCATCCTGAAATCTCGTCAGCATGTTTCTCAGGTCTGATGTCTGAGCCGCTGCCGTGAGCAAGGACAAGAGTCCCAGGTGTGACCCGTGGGGTGTGGGTGTCGCCATGTGGACTGTGATCACATGGACGGACAAGGGCAAGGGAGACCCTTCATTCCATGCGCAATAGACTCGAGGTCAGCCATGCCACGAGCCGATAGCTCCTACACATTTCACCTTCAGTGGTGATTTCTTCAAAACGTGCGGCTTCTCGTTTATGATAAGTGAATGCACGCCCCACAACATAATCTGCTTTTCCACGCACCATTCGGGCACATTGCACCTTAGAAGCTGGTGATGTTCGTCTCTGTCAGAAAGCCCGTAGAGAGTGCTTCTGAGAGCAGATACCCAAGGCTGCAGGGACAGATAAGGCACTCCGCGTCTTTCAGGAAGGCAATTTTCCTGCCTGGAAGCCATCTGCATTGCGCCACTCTCGAGCTAAATGGACATCGGTATACTTTTCTGAGTTCTCACAAATTTCCGTAGAGCCGCAGCCAACACAAGGGCAGTCGGCTGACTGTTTTGCATCGTTTCAAGGTCGCTGTTCCTTTGTCCAGGCTGTAGGGACACAGCCGCACGAGTCACGCATCTGTGCTCCCGTCACAGAACTCTCTCTCCCAAAAACATGGGCGGCTTTGGAGCCAGCAGGGTGCTGGGTGTTTTATTTCTTCACTGTTTACATTTGCAAATCATCTCTAACCTTTAACATTCTGTTTGCGTTCTTTATGCGTTTATGCTGATGCACCTAAAGCTCAGCTCCGAGAGGCAGCGTGCGTTGTATTGTTAGTTGAGTTGTGGACTTGCCCGTGGTGGTGGGCAGTGGAGCGTGTGCGTGTGTGCAGGGTGGGGCTTTGTTGGATTCCGAGGGTCGTGTGTTCTGTTTTAGTTGATATTTCACTACGTCTGCTATTTCCTCCGCCGCAGGTTACAGCATAGCCTCAGAATAGATTCTGATTTCTCCAACTATAGGAAGGAAGCCTGACCAAACAATATCCTTTGTTGTTAGAGCTGAACAAAGAAGTTAATTAGAAGAGATGGATTGACTAATGTGAATTTCTGGTTCTACGAGAGTAACTGCTTAATCGAATATCTCGCTCCTCCCCTTGGTCCTTGTCTATAATTTTTAATGAGTGTTCCAGCAATTTCATGGCAGTCATCGAACTACAAGACATGAGGTCACAGGAGCATTTTATGGGATGATGTTTCCTCTTGAATATAAGCCTTTCCCTCTTTTAAAAAATGTTTTTGAAGTTGACCAACTTAACAGATATATCATGAGAGTAAAATACTATGTGAATTAGGACAAACAACTTGAACTTTCCTATTGTTTTTGATAGTTGAATATTTGCCTTATATTCTCTTGATTTTGATTATAATATAATTTAATTATGGAAACTTATCTGACTTAATTTTATTCTTATCTCTAGAAAAGCCCTAAAATAACCTTAATTTTTTTTTTCAAGCACTGAAAGAGTGATTTAGAGGGAGAATTCAAGCTTCTGAAAATGGGGAAATTTTCTCTTTTTTTAAGTTTTATTTATTTATCTTATTAATTTTTTGACCGAGAGAGAGATACAGAGACAGAGAGAACTGAACTGGGTGAACTCCCCAGCTCAGCATATGGGTCCGCACGGGCCGGGGCCAGGATTCGATCCTCGGTCCCCGGTGCTGCAAAGTGAGCGCCTAACCCACTGAGCCATCCCGGCTTCCCCTAACCTTAATTTTTTAACAATGAAAATATAAAAGTTCATGGGAGGAAACTTCTAAGATAGACCCCAGGTCAACATGGCCGATTGAGCCGGGAAAACTCCCTTCTCTACTTCAAGTACAGACCCTGCTGAGCGTGAGACTACAATAACATTGAACTAGCGTAGGATGGAAGATCAGAGTTAAAGTACTCTAAGGTCCTTCAATTATTCAGGAAGAGAATAGAGATATTGATTAGTTTTAAACCTTGTTAAGTATCCATGTTAAAAATTTAAAGTTAGCTATTTAAAGACTAGAAATGGAGTACACAATTTTTAGTAAGTGGGTGGTTTGGAAAGATTAAAAGAAAAATAGGAAATTCAATCCAATAGTTTGCAGAAAAGGAAACAATAAAAGGTCAATAAAAGGCAAAACTTAATAATAGAAGAAGTAAAATTATTGAGAAATTAGGCTACATTAGAAAGAAAATTAAACTATAGAATGCATGAGAATACACATAATGGAATATAACTCACAAATATTGAAAACAGAGAAATGAAAAATATTTGCTAGGCAAGTACTAAGCAGAATGAAGCTTATACCGCAATATTAATATCAACAAAAGAGAATTTAATGCAAAACCATTAATAGGAATTGTCAGTACATAACGACTAGAAAAATTTGCTGAGAGTATAAAATAAGTTAATACACATATGTGCAAAGACAACATAGTCTAAAAATATAGAAAACAAGTGTTTCGTTGCAGGAAAAAGTTTTAGACCCATAATTACAGTAGAAGATTTTCATATACTTCGCTCACTAGGCAAAAATCAGTACAGAAACTGAAGGTTTGATGCAGGGGATAGATACACACCCAGTTAACAGAAAACTTACTCTCTCCAACAGCCCATATGAATCACTGACAACTATTTTTCACACACTAGGATGTCTTAAGGAATTCAGAGAAATTGATACAGAGATGTTCAAAACCATCACGTGAATTTGGGAAAATAAACTGAATGAAAAAGGTAATTTAAACACATCTCATCATCCAGACATAACTATTATAATATCTGATATGTAGATAATCAGCATTTTTAGGCAATTTATGGCAGAGACAGCTAAACGCCCCTCAAATCTGGTCTCGCCTCGTTTTTCCCATAGAAGCAGCCCTGCCCTGCCTCCCCTGTTGTGGGTGGGCTCAGGGCTGCCGGGGGTGAGAAGTGGGGGGCATGCTTCCCAGCGCCCCTGCACTTCCCTGTAGTGAATCACATGAGCCAGCCGATGAAGGGGCTTCTGCCGTGCAGACCCTTGTCGGACACCGTGAGCCCCTGCACGCAGCCCACACAATGGGAGCCTGTGTGTGCAGTTCTGTGATGTGAGCATCCATAGTGCATCCAATCAGGGAACCCATGTTTTTAAATCGGTGACATCTGTGCCCTCACAGGTCATGGGGGTGTCAGGGCAGAAGAAGCTGCTGGTGCCTCGAGACCACCCTGTGGGCCCCACGTGAGCAACACACGTGCCTCTCTCTGGTCTGAGTCGTGTTTGGGGGGTTCTTTGTTCTCGCAGTTTGGTTTGTGCCCTAACCAATAGGGAATTGCTTTATTTTATGTAAATGTGGGCTTGAAGCTCTATTTCGGAATCTGATTTTAACAATGCTGCCACACCAACTGTTTCTGTGCCACCGTGTGGTTGTATGTCATTTTGTGTGCTGCTCTGTTCTACGAACAGGCCATCATTTAAAGATGCATCCCTTTGTTAGACACATAAGTACTTCCACTTTCTCTCTGTGCTGAAGACGGCTGAGTTTATAAACACTGCCGAGCTGCTAAATTATCGCTCACTTTGGGGTTATTGCTTCAGAAAAATATGTAGAAACAAAATGGCATTTTGATTTGTTTAAGGCCTCTTGTTTTCTTCGGTATATATTAATATTGCTGAAGGATCTGTCACAGAGCTATAGTTTCATTCCGTACCATCAGCTAGATTTGTTCTAATGTATGCCCAGATGCTCAACCAACTGCCAGTTAATCTGAATTTAACGGGAAACTGGTAGAGAATCGTAACTACACAGCACAACACATTTTCCTACCAACTCAGAAGAGTGAAATCTCAACATTCTGTCTGAGAAATGAATTAATGTTGTTTTCTTGATCCAACTTGTTAGATTATCTAATCCCCTTTTTACTTTAATATTTTAGAATTGAAGATTCACTTTTCTCATGATATTTCTTAGAAATATTATTAAGACATTTTTCTTTTAATGAAGAATATTTATGGAAAAACTAAAACCTACCATTTTACCCCCTTTCATGATGAATATTAAATTAAATATTGTTAAATATTAGGAGAATAAATTTGTTAAAACATATTTAGCTTAGAAAACATACCTCCCTTAATTGCAGATTAAGAAAGGAAAATCATAAGAGGAAGTGTTCAGAAATACCTTGGAATTTCTTATGTTTTTTAATAAGTAATTACTATTTTTTCAAGTTTTCTTTTTAGTTAAGTTGGTCATGCTTCTTTCATCAAATTGAGATAAGAGGGAATCGTAACAAGAGAAGGTTGTTGCATTTTAATGATTCCTAAGAGAGCAATGTCTTAAGTGAAGTGCTATATTGAGAGATCCTTGCATTTTTATAAGTGTGGGATGTGGGTTTGGGAAAAAGGAGTTAGAAAATGTTGACAGAGTGGGAGAACATAGTCTTCAACACGACATCGGTGTGACCGTTAACGCAATCACATCAAAAGGAGATTACGAGTGACGTAGAAAGTGCATAAATTAGTTTTCCTGCAGTAGGTGTTTTCTGAGGAGTGGATGTGGAAAATGGGGCTTGTGCTAAAATGGTTCCCAACAACGAAAACAGTCATTTGCTCGTGGAAGAACTGACAACCGGGCAAAGCACTGTCCTGGGGGAGAGACCGTGTCCAGAAGAAATAACTAGCTCAGGGTAGAAAGTACGAGTGCCGTTCGTGAGAAGGAAGAGAGCGGTGCCCGCTGAGGGGGTCAGGGGAGCGACGTGTGGGATGTGCTTCTGCGCACAGGTGGCGTTTGAACACTTCGCACCTGGGAGCAGGGACAGCATGGGGACCCCGAGTTGCTCCAGTGAGGTGCCCAGAGCAGGCTGCTGGTTTGTAAAGAACATTTATCCTCACGGTTCCCGAACTGTGGTTGCCTTCCTCCAGGGGGCTGAATGCTGACCTCAGTTTGTGTCCCCACATGGTGAGGGGCACGCAGAGAAAGCCAGCTCCCTGGTGAGACCCTAGCTGGGAGGGGGATGTGCCCAGGAAGGACCCTGCATGCTCTGTGTCCCACCTCCCATGCTCTGCCCTATACCTCTATACGCTACTAACTTCATGGGTTGTATCCTCTAATAAACCAATGATACTCAGTAGACTATCTTGCTGAGTTTGGTGAGTAGTTCTAGCAAATTACGGGGCCTGAGGAGGGGTCGTGGGAACCTCTGGCCAGTTGGCCAGGAGTATAGGGGTTCAGGACTTGTAATGGGCACCAGAAGTGGGGCATCTGGTGGACTGAGCACTGACCCTGGGGGGTCCACGAGGACCTCCGATATCCACAGGATGGAGCGGGACCATGGGACGTCCAGTTGGTATCTGGAGGGTTGGAGAGTTGGTTGACATGGGAGAAAACCTCTGGCATCAGAAGTGCTAGGAATAGAAATAGATCTTGAGAAATATACATTAAAAAAATTGAGATGATGGAAAATACACGGCCAAAGTCATTATTTGGTGCTGTCAACCCCAAGTTTAGCCTTTAGAGAATTCAGATTACTCAGAAGCAGTTGCTTCATTCGACGACTATGCCGACGTAACCAAATGTGTAGATGTACATGGTATTAACTAGCAAAGAAAGTTGTTTTCTTTTTCTCCTTACTTCCAGGTTAACTTCACATTTTAAGAAATAAAAAACATGGAAGACAAATAATAAAGTGTGGCTCTAATGGGGGCACTAGTTAGAATACCAGAGAACAGCCAAGGATTAATCTTGGCACTGATTGGACTCATTTCAGATTCAAAAAAGCTATTGATGTGGCAAAAGAACTGCACTGGATATCCGTTAGTTAAAAATGGTGGCAAGCTCGTGCCTGAAGTGGACGTAGCAAAGCTTGGGGAAAATATTTTAATTATTTGAAATTTCACACTGGTTCCATGATTACCTCAGGCACTTCTTGGCCTGCGTACGGCATTTAGCCATGCTGTTCCCAGAACACACTGCTGATAAAGTGAAACCACTTCGCTCTTTAAAGGAAAGGAAGAGCAGATGGCCGTTGTAAATGACAACAACTGGGGAACAGTAACGGTAAACGCTCTGAAGCTTAAAAATGAGAATTCAGATGGCTGCACCATTAATCAGACTAGAGACATAGGTTCGATCTACATAAACCAAACTTCAGGTGAAGAATAGGGACAGAATGCAAATTCCATGATTAATTTGCTGTTTCGACCACATCATCCTATCTAGATAACTGACTGACTTAGTCATTTTCCTGACAATTCCAAATCAGTGAGTTAGACCTAAGAACACTTACCATTACTTTATAATCTATCTATCTATCTATCTATCTATCTATCTATCTATCTATCTATCTATCTATCTATCTATCTATCAGCTATCTGTCATCTATCTATTTATCTATCTATCTATCTACCTATCTATCTATCTCTATATCTATAGTCTGCTAATCTCATTTCTCACTATGATGAGGCTGCATTGGAATCCTTAAGAGAACGTTAACAAAAATACAAAGCTCTTTGGGAGATAACTTTAGGGTAAGGATTTTTTTTTTGTTGTTGTTTTTTAAGAAAGGAATTTCAGGCCCAAAGACCCATGTTTTCTTGGCCACAGGACTTTTCACAAACATCCAGGTGAACAAAGGTAAAAACAACACAGACCAAAGAACAACAAAAAGCAGCCCTCTTTGTTTTTGTATCAAGGAAAATGGATGTGCCGCGGTTATTTTAAGAGTCCTGTTTGCCACCTCACGTGTCCTTTGTCTGCACGAGGTAACCCCGATTCCCGTGGCTTTAGTGCGTGTTTGCACAGCTGGTCGCGGTTCTCACAGAACCGTGAAGCTGCACATTAGGCCCTGAAACTATCCAGATGCCACGCAATAAAAGTGTTCAAACGTTATGGGGACAGGGGACACTTTTGTTCCACACACGCAATTAGAACAAGCTGACTCTACCCCAAAAGGCACGAAGCCGACTTTGAAATGACATCAAAATAAACGAAAATTTAAAATAGCAAATAAGCGGGAGGAACGGCGGGGGACACTCATCTTTTTTCTTTAATCACTGAACTTTCTTTGAAAATAAAATATTCTACATCAGATGATCAATAGAAATATGGGTTTGGTGTGTCTGTTATGAAATATTGTAGGTGGACACTCTGCCTACCACCCATTTAAAAGTACAGTAGAGTTTTACTTTTATTTTCTTCTCTAACTGGGTGAGTTTAAGTTTTTTTCAAGAAAATTGTCCCATAAGGAGCTGGAGCCTCGGTATGTCCTTGGAAGGAGGTGAGATCAAGATATTCCCACATTGCCATCTTGAACTAGAATCCATCTAATGGTTTTAAAAAGAGAAATTATACTATTTTTTTGTTGGCAGCTGTCATTCAAGTCTGCTATCAAGAATTCATGCTGTAACACAATGCAACACGCAGACGATGGAATGTAGAATTGTACATTGGGAACCTATGTAATCTTTACCAACCAATGTCACCCCAATAAATTTAACAATTAAAAGAAAAAAGAATTCGATCGCTAGAGTAGTGCTGTCCAATAAACAAATGCTGTCAGCCACATAGGTGCTTTTAACATTTCTAGTAATCATATTTTTAAAAAGATAAAAAGAGACAGGTGATGTTAATAATATACATGATTTAACCCAGTCTATCTGAAGAACTTCAGAACATGGCACCCCAAGCTATACAGCTTTGGTATACTGATTATTATGAGCTAAAGCCACTCGAAAAACATCAAATTCGGGGAAAAGGCTTTTTTCTGAACTTCTCTTATCTACCTAAAGACAGACCCTCCAAAAGATACTCAGTTAGGGAGCTTCATCCACCAGGGAGGCTTGAGTCTTGTCACAGAATAGGGAGCACCACACCTATACCTCACATCTGTTCTGAGCCCATTCACTGTTCCTAAAAATTGCTTACTTAATGGGAAGCCGGGATGGCTCAGTGGGTTAAGCACTCACTTTGCAGCCTCGGGAACCGAGGATCGAATCCCGGCCCCGGCCCGTGTGGACCCATATGCTGAACTGGGGAGTGCCCCCGGTTCAGTTCTCAGCGGGGTGAAGACCCCGGCCCAGTCCCTGCCCTGTGCAGCCCCCACCCACCTGTGGAATGAAACTATGTGGAAAAACAAATGATGTGCAACTGTGGAGACTGCTCTGGGCCCTCCCCCTTCTCTCTGTCTCTGTCTCTGTATCTCTCTCTCTGACAAAAACAATAAAAATAAATCTTTAAAAATTGCTTACTATCTCCTAAGTTGCCTACAGACCCCTTCTCTTGCCCTGCTCAGAGGGTCTATAAGCTCTTGAGTCTCATTACATTTTTGTATATTCACACCCCTGGTGATATCCCTTGTATTTAATACTAAAAAATAATAATTTTGTATACCATTTCTCCTATTAATTTGTCTGTTGTCAGTCTTTCTGATTGACTGGACATCAAACCTACGAAGGTAGCGGCCGTCCATCCTCTCTCTCCTAAATATCCAAACTGTTATCCTTTCAAAACACACGTTGTTTGATCCTAGGTCTTCAATATCCCGGGTGTCCTTCAGACCTGCAACACATCTCAATTCGGCTTAGCTATTTCACGTCTCAGTAGCCAACGTGGCTACTAGCTACCACACTAGACAGCTTTCTGCTTAAAACTGCAATGCCACATGTGAGCTGTGTGATTTAGAGTCTTAGCTCATGTCCAGTTTTCTCTTCTGCAAAATGGGATTAACATTCTTTATCAGGTTGACATGAGGACTAAAGAAATTCTGTAGGTAAAGTACTCCTCAGCTTACTTGGCAAATAGCAAGCTCTCAGCAAATGTTATTTTTTGTTGCTATTATTAAGGAAGGGCCAATGATATAATTGAACGTGTTCTGAGGAGGTTAGACACAATTTCCTACAATCTGAGGAAACCAGTTTTTGATCACGGATTGATTCTTTGATCACAGAACATGGGACCCCCCCCCCCACACACACACACCTTTAAGATGATACTGATAATTGTAAGCAACTTTGGGATAACTGTGAGAAGATCGACGTCCCCAATGGGAGACTGCACTGTTTAGATTAGCGACCACCTTCCAAGTTACCGGAGTCTAGTCATTCGTTGCCTTTGAGCTATTTTACAACACTGTAAATTGTAGGTGACTGATAGCAATGCAAAATAATTCTTGCTCCTAGACATGCATATGAATTCTGTCTGGTGGACGTTCAGTGGACTTTTCTCCCCTCTCCTCCTGTGGGAAAAAGCCAGTTTTGCATCCATTTGTAAATTCATTTTGACATTTCTTTACTGAGGAAATTCTGCTCCCTGCAAATTTGTGCTTGCTTGCCTTTTCCTTTGAATCAGTTCTAACACCTACCCAGTTCTCTCCATTAGTTAGTACTTAAATAAGCTATTTAATACGTGTTCATTTTATCTCTTTCAGAGAGTCATTATTTTACCCCTTTTGGACAATGACCTTCTAACGTACTTATCTAGCATTGTATTATGTAATTTATACGAACCGCCATGAGGTCAATAAAGTCAGTAGACTTTCAAGAAGTAAGGATCATCCCTTTGATAGTCTTGATTGAGGTTACGATTAATCACACATTGTGGTTAGGATCTTTTCTGTGAGAAGTCTGGTGACACAAAGAGTGCACCGTCTTTGTCTTTGAAAACATCACAGAACAGGGAGAGAGAGGTAAACAAATAACCATGAGGCAAAGCCGTGTCCACATAGACGTGCGCTGGGCCATCAGCTGCTGGGCCGGCCACGGTATTCAGAAGGTGCCTAATGGGAGGCAGGATTCTGAGCTCCTGAGAAGGAAATCCCAGGGCAGACAGATGAGGGCACAGTCCCGTGGGCACCCGCTGGGATGCATGTCTCTGTCCCTGAGTGTATACCTGAGTCACTTAATTAGGAAAATGCCTCTGCTAGGCTCTTTTGCTTTTACGGCCCCAGCGCGTAAGCCTGAAATTGCATGCAGCCTTCCACTGCAATTCCGGGCTCTTAGGGCTGTGTCCTCTGACTTGCATCAGGCTGAATAAACACACTCTGTTCAAGTTGAAACTTGCCATGTTGCCTTTCTCTTCCTTCCAAAGCAATCAAAGCAGGTCTCTCGAAGCCCAAGTGTCTCACCTGTGTTGCCTAATGGCCCCTTTATTTCTGTAGATCCTTCTCTGGGGGGAAAACCAGAGGTAGCTGCATCTATTTGCATTGCTAATGGATCGATGCTTTCAAATGGCCAGGGCACTGAACCTGGTTGAGAGGGACAGCTTGTCTTTGAACAGGGCCATCTGGTCACTGGATTCCATAGCTTTAAGCAAGAGTCATGCTTTCACAGGAAGGATGTGGACATATGCATAGTGGTCCTTGTAGTTATTCATCTATATGCCTTTCTTCTTCATTCCCAGTCCTTCTGATACCAGATCCAGAGGGCATTTTATTATGTTTGCATTTCTCCTTGTGGGCTGGCCATTCCGCTTGGGCTCCTGATTCCCGTACCTGGCGCACCGGTTGGTATTATCGCCTCACCAGCTACCCAAGCAGGAGACGTACCACTAGCATTTTATTCAAGTGATTATCCCTCTTCTCCCTTAGTCAGTCAGTCACCCAGCTCAGTGATTACAACTTCGGCCCATTTCCCGAGTTAGCCTCTTCTCTTCCTTCCCACGGCCTTCATCATCATTCGTGTGGGTATCAATTTATGGATTTCCCCGGTCTGGAGTATCTCCCCTCTCCAGCCATCCTGCTTATGTTCCCTTCATGGCTCGTGTCGGAAGCGATACGTTTGTGAAGCATATCCGGATGGACAGAGGAGGCGGCCCCATTGTCAGCTGCAGCCCAGGGGAATCCGCCCACCCTGCGGGCTGCGTGGAACACATATGTCAAAACACATACAGCCCTGGAAGGGCAGCACAGGGTGCTGTTGGCTAACGGGGAAGCCTGACTATGAACTGATGACATTAGTTATTTAATTACATCGCTATTGTACACATTTAAAGACCCCTACACTGACTTTCTGTTGCTCACGGGACAAAGTTTAAATGTGTCATTTTTAGACTCAAGGCTTCTCACAACCAACGCAAGTATATTTTCTAACATCATTTTTTATTCCCCTCCTACAAGGATGTTTAGACACAGTTATCTTGGCTTACTCCTATTTCCCATCAAACCTTCAGAGTTTCTTCTTCACCCCGAATGCTGTCGAATTCTAATCTTTTTAAAACCGGAAGTAACCACATCGGCCTAACCTTTGCTCCAGAGGGATGCATTATGTTTACTGGACTAGAGAGCAAGGAAGTCTGCCTTCTCCTGCACATGGAGACTCTCTTCCCAGGGTCTGTGCTGCACACGCATGCGAGGCCCTCAGCTGTCACACAAGGAAGGTTCGTGCCTTTGCTCGCAGTCCATGGAGAACTGCCTCCCAGCGGCGAGAAGAGGATTGCTATGGATGGCGAAGGCCAGACATATACTCAGTAGTATTCCACAAGCAGAGAAAGAACAAAGGAGATGAACATACCATTAAAAGATATGAAAAAAGAAAACTTAAAAAAAAAATAATGTAGACTTGGGGAAGCCGGGATGGCTCAGTGGGTTAAGTGCTTGCTTTGCAGCCCTGGGGTCTGAGGATCGAATCCCAGCCCCAGCCCATGTGGACCCATGTGCTGAACTGGGGTGAGCTTCCCATGTGGGAGGCCCCCAGCCCAGCTCCCGCCCTGCACGGCCCCCGCCCACCTGTGAGGAACAAAACCATGTGGAAAACTGATGACGTACAACTATGGAGACGGCTCTGGGCCCTCCCCCTTCTCTCTGTCTCCCTCTGTCTCTGTCGCTCTCTGTCTCTGTCAAAAACAATAAAATAAATTTTTTTTAAAACCCTGCAGACTCAATGGGAGACCTAAAGTTACAGCTACCACAGGAAAAATTGGTATCAATTTCTAAATACCAAACTAAATTCTGATTACTTCCTGGACCTCTATGCAGGTTGCCTTCAGGGAGGAAAATCAGACCAGCTTCTTACCTAAATGATAGAGAGAGCGTAAAGTTAGAAGATTCAGGAGCAGTGTCCACAAAGATCTGGATAAAAAAGGTGTGACCTACATATTTACATCCTGCCGTTAAAATATACACGCATATAATGACAGCAGACACATTCTCCAACGCCTATGAGTTCTTAAAAAAAATATGGAAAGCTACTCGATTAATTACATCCACCACATCAAGTAATGTATCAAAACGGACGGGAGTTATGTAGTAGCATGAGCTTCTTGATCTGAGTCAAGACAAATAAAACAACATCACTTATGAAACATTTTCATCAAAAATGTCCAATCTGAATCAAATCAGCTCTGTAGAAATAAATTATTGGACTATGGGGGATAGAAGAACAATTCAAAAGACATTCAGAAGAAATCACTGGACAAGTCCAGACTCTGGAACATTCCACCTGAAACCTGGCCCGATTCTTGTAAAACATCAGTGTCATCACACAAGTTATGGTTCTGTTTGCGAATGAAAGGAAAGAGAAAACAGTGTATGACCCTGGACTGCCCCCCACAACAACAGCAGCAGAACCATCAGAAGTATTTTGGAGCAATTAAAGAAATTTAAATATGGAGTGGATAGTAAATATTGCAAATAAGAATCTTGTGGCTATGCTGGGGCTTCTTTATTCTTAGGAGATACATTAAAGTATCTATATCTTATAAATACATATTTAAATAGTGAAAGAAAGATATGTGGATAGAGCATTATGGCAACATATTTGTGAATCTTAGTAAAGCGTGTATGACTGTTTATTGGTCTGTTACTTTGCTTTTCCATAGACCTTTAAATTTTCCAAATAAAAATGTTAGGGAAAACATAAAGGACCCAAAAAAGTAAAGTAGTCATATGAAAGGACGAGTGGTAGATATTGAACCATTTTAAATACAGGAGTAAGCACTTGGGGGTATTTTATATTTAGAATATACTATAAAATGTATGTACTCTGAACAGGTAAAATATTTATGCAAATTACAAAAATCAGGGAGGCACGAGACGGTGGACAGAGGTACACATGTGTGAAGTTCCTTGTCTTTCATGATAGAGAAAAATACTTCCAGATATTTTTTTTTGGTTTTTTTTTTTAAATATTATTATATTTTATTGTTAAATTTAATGGGGTGACATTGGTTGGTAACAATCAGACAGTTTCCCAATGGACAACTCCACATCACATCACCTATGCATCGCACTATGTGCCCAGCTCCCAGAATCAGGTCCCCCTCCAACCCGATATATCTGGTGCCCACTCTCCGCTCCCCACACAACTCTCCCTCCCCCCTCCCCCCTTCTCCCTCCTCTCCAGGTAAACACCAAACCATTGAGTGTGTCCATAATGCTGGTGCCCTCTCCC